>JAPYZO010001932.1:0-17775 GCA_030522905.1 Torymus flavipes
ATATACATATATAACTTACAAGCTAACAACTTACAAACTAAATATGTATTAGTCTAAAAGTCTTTGGATCTCACTTTCACTTATCTAAACCTAAACCATATATATAGTATATTTTTTTTTATATAACGTAAAGCATTTATCTCTGAATCTTGAATCGCTAATAAAAAATATTTCTTCGAAAAAATTGCTTTATACAAAAACAATAAAAAGAATAAAAATACAATTTCATAAAATGATACCTATTTTCTTTAAAAAATCATGGCCAGAAGTAGTGGCTCATTTAAAGAATCGATATAATGGGTTATTTAAAAAAGCGCGAATATTTGAATTTTTTTAGATTGAAAATGTGCTTTTCCTCCTAAAATAACGATACCGGATGTGATAAAGCATTTAAAGATTGATTTAATTGGTCTGTGACATTTTATTTTTTGCTTAAAAAATGTATCTAATTATCTTATCATTTAAACTAACTAAAACTAAAGTGCATGGCATTCCGCATTCGATAGCGTGCGAGTCCAAAAATACTTTGCACTTCCGAATTTGCTTGCAATCGAGTCCGAAAGAAAAAGTACTTTTGGACTTCCGGTTCGAGGAAGTCCAAAATCTCCAACCCTTTTATGAATTCTTTAATTTACTTCAAGCTCACTGCGTATTTTATTACTGCAGCATTTAATAAATGTAAAATTTGACATAAAATGCTTTATAGTAATATATAAATGAAACGTAAATATTTATTTATGATGCTTTTGTTTCCAGCGTTACAATGGATGACAGTTACAAATATTTCAATCGAACGTATTTAATACATTTATACATAAATAATCATAAATGTATTAAATTACCTTAAAAGCAATAAACTTAACTGAATTCATTTTCAAAACAATAGCGCGGCTAAAGTTCCCTTGTGAATGGCATGCGGGAGTATCAGTTTAAAAGAAAAATCCATTGCTATTTAGTAATTTCGACACGTACGCCCATCTGAATTACAGCTCACTGGAGCAGCGCGGAGACCACTAATTAGCAATAGGACGCCGTGCAATTAAGGCCCACTGCTTGAACACAGAGCACACGTGATTTTTCAACGCCACTGCGACGCGCTAATAGTTATTATTCCAGAACCGTAGCTGCCTGCGCGCGAAATTCAAATATCGATAGCCGACGATCGAAGAGCAAAGAAGATCCGTGACGAGGCGGGGGGAGGATATCGAGTTTCGCCGGTTATAAAGTTGCTCTTATTAAAAAAGTAACTCAGGCGGGGGGCCGACTCTTGCGCCGTGGAGTGGAGTTTTAATAAATCCTTATATACTCCTCCTGGCATTCGGATTCTCCGCCAGTCCTCGACATTGACGAGGGCGCACAGAGAAGAAGAGAAACGCTTTTGACACACTTTCTTCTGAGGAGAGAACAGAGGCACTATAGCTTCTCCGCCTCTCCTTCTCCTCCTGCTCCTCTTTCTCACACTAAGTTTCACGGCGTATGCTATCAAAGTCAAGCAAAAGCTCGCTCGCGCATGTGTGTGTAAGTGTGTGTATGTATGTGTGTGTATGTGTGTATATGATTGTATGTGGATACTCGTACAGACATCCGTGCGCAATCGAATTAAAGTCCTTAAGCGGGCTCTGGTTGTCGCGCCTGTCCACCGGCTCTTAATTATTCGAACCCTTAATCCGACTTTAGCTCTGGGGAAAGAGAGAGAGGGAGAAGAGAACTTAGCGTTTCTTCCTAAGGAGGAGCAGAGGAGGTAAGTGTATATGTGAGAGGTACAGTGAAAGCGAGATAGAGAAGAAGGAGACGAGAAAAAAAGAAAGAACTCATTTCGCTAAGTAAGAGAGCAGAGTTTGCGCTGGTAGTATATATTATTCTTCCCTAGCTTAAAAGCCGTCGCGAGAACTTGCAATACAAGGTAAAAGGTTTGGATGCCGACGGTGAGAAAATTTTGATCAATCAACTGGACCGCAAGGGATGTTCTATACAGGTGTGTCCATTGTGTAGCTCCGGGAATTTCAAAGAGTTATTTAGGTGCACCGTCGTTAAGTGCCATTCGTGCGAAGCGATTTCTCGGTGTACATTATTGATTATTCACGAAGCGACGACGATGGTGGCGATAATTTTTGCACGAATCTAATTTTCTGCAAGCCTTGCAGTATTCGGGAAACGATTCAAATATCGGACGATTAAGATTTCTCGAGGGCTCATTTCGATCAAGGCGGGAGTAATACGTTGAATAAAGGAAATCTCGGTTATAAAATTATATGGCTAAAACGAAGTAGTCTGGATTCCAGAAAAAATGTTAAATTTGTTTTTAGGGCAGCAGTAATTCCGATCGATGAGAGCACGTCGAATCACAGAATTTATTTGAAAATGAGATTAATTTTAGATTTAAATCCGTCCATGTACTTTCGCGTTCGATTCTTCGCCGAGTTTGCATCTTGTCAAGTTTGCGGCGAATGAGCACTGGAGAGTCGAAGTTCGAAGTTTCGAAATTATTATTTTAAAATTTTATGGAAGGAGAAGAAGTAGAGGAGATCGGAGCGTGTTAGCTGCAGAGGTAAATTTTGTTTTTCATTTGTTTATAATAGTTTCGTTATGAAAATTGTATTGATTTATTTATTATGCGAAAATTTTGTATATTTGATATGAAATATATATGCACTTAAAGTATATGTAAATTATTTAAATTTTAATGAAAAATTAATCATAGTAAATCTGATTAGTTAAAGATTTGGTTCAAATTTGTTGTTAGTTAACCTGCCTCGACCTATAAGAGCCAACAAACCTCTACCCTCCCCGGTCTCTTTTAAGTGTAAAGTTTAAAAATTAAACTTTAAAAGCGTATAATAAAAAAGTGCTATATATTTTGATTCAATAAATATGCTACTTAATGAGAAATTCACAAAAAAAACGTAATTGAATTTTAATTTAAACAATCCTTATTAATAGCAGAGTAATTTAAATAAATGTACATTTTACTGATTGAAGCACACAAAGTTCACAGTATAATTAATTTCTTTAAATGAATATTAATAGTTATGTTATGGAATTAGCTTTTTGTTTTAACAGAACTTTTAACTGTTGCCGTTTATAAATAATTTTAGTTCGCGTCATTTTGCAAATGCCTCTTTTCGCTAGGACATAAAGCACGCGCCAGCAATTGCAAGGTGCAGCAGAGAAATAGCGGTCTATGGGGAGATCTAAAAAAGCGTCTCTAGCACATGAGCGCCAATTTCCCGCGTCCTTTTTCATCCTCTCTTCACTTACCATGCGCCTTTATTCATGAGCATGAGTACGAGAGAATTTGCGAGAGCGAGCTGCATGCGATGAGTAATATAGTATACCTCGGTGGGTGTTGCCATCGCACTCCCCCGCGGAAAAGGACGAGGAGCAGGTAAGCTGCTGCACATGTATCTCCTGTCGGTAAAGTCACTGCCGAGCTGACGATGCGTCGGTAATGGGAGTAGCCAGGCAGTGATAAAAGAGATTCTGCGCACAGGAGCAGGAGGAGACGGGAAAAATTTGACTGATGTTTCCGTGACCGCGAGGTGAGAGGCGTAGCGGCATGTGTGTCCCGTTGGTAAGTTAATCTTTTATTCAGCAACGGGACGATTCGCGGGTAAATGTACGGAAAGAAGCAGCGGTCGAAAAAGAAAGCATTCAAATGTGCAAGTTATTAGCATACTCATAAATAATTTAAGCACAAGTCTAAGAAATGCGTCTTCGCGGAGACAGGCCCGGCCCCGAATATTTTGCGATTGTATATCTTTTTACGCCGCGCGCATGCGTGCCTTATCTTCGTCTTCAAAAACTACTTATTTATTGCCGGATCAGACAGGTGGTATAAATTAGGGCGGAATAAGTCTTCGTGTTATTTAAATTTGTAAATAATTTATTTCGGTTTTAACATTCTCGTACTGTCCTCAATTAACTATTCATTAGATAATTTTGTATTATTAGTTTCTTACAACAATAAATTTAATTACATATGAAAAATATTATACATTTATCATCGGATTTCACATATTAAAAATTTTATTACCTGTATATTCAAAAGAGATTTTATGTGAGGAAAATTTAAGGGTTTTATCGACTCGGAAATAATTCGAATGTAAAGCTTACGCAAGCGGAAATAAAGAACGACATTATGACGGGTTTTTATTTCCCTAAATTATACTAAGAAGCTCGTTGATTATTTTTTATGCGAATGCTTATGCTTCACAAATTCTTATTAAATCTCTGAAAGCGTATTATATTACATAAAACATATTTCTGTAACCGTGTAATAAAAGAAATAAAAATGAGTCATATTTTTTTTCCTACATTCATGCATGTCACTTGGAAATCGTAAATTCATTTAAGTGACTTTATTACAAGAACTCATAACATATATGCCTACAATAAATTATAATGAAAATGAATTGTATTTAATCACGTTGTTGTATGATTAAATTTTATTACATTATTTCTGTTATGATTCTAAAAAGTTGTAAAAAGAGTTTCGCTCACTCATTATTCATTTGTGCTCCTACACTGATTATTCACTTCTATCTCATGACATATCTATGTATAAATAAAATCTGCTCAAAAGTTCAAAAGTGAAGAGATTTCTCTACAGCACACGTCTGACCAACGCTAGTTTTCTCTACTGCGGTAGATTGCTACTAGGATCTTTTGCCGTATGTGCTGTTTACACGTGAATGGAAATCCCCGCCACGATATGCACCTTCATAGAAATATCTTCTATTTTTCTGACTTACACATATATGCAAGGCTTTGCTTTGAAATCCATTCCATACGAAGTCAAAGCTACATTTTGCATATTCTACTTTATCTGAAATAAGCAGAGTCATATTGTGGATTATGCATGGGGATATACCTACAATAATTTTATGCTTTACAGAGGCAAACTAACCAACGAGAACGTTGATACATTTTACGTGGAAATCTAAATTTAATTTTCCTCTCTTAAAAAAAACGATGGCCGGATGTTGTGAAATATTTAAAGATTGATTTTGATTGGTCTGTAATAAATAGGCGAAAAAATTCTCTACTTCCGCTACATTTGAATTTTTGAAATTGAATTTTTATTCTTAACTATTTAAAACTTTATAATTAAATTAAATTAGAATAAAAATATTAATTTGTTCGTACTTTGAAAGATTATCTGATTATTCTATCATTTAAACTAATTAAAATGAAATCATCATGAAAAATGATGTATTTATAACCTCATAAACAAAATAGTACGCTCTTAGGGCGTTTGGATTTAATAACAAAAAAAACATTTATAATACTATAATATTATAAATGTTTGATAAAATATTCGTTTAAGAAAATGTTTGTTTAATATTAAATTATTTATTTATCATAATGAGTCACTCTCTTGTATTATATAGTATTGGAGGGAGCGAAAAAACATTAAAAGTAATATTTATTAGATTCTACTAAAAGTTGGGCGTTGCATAGATTGTATATTCAATTTGAATATACATTTTTATACATCAATGCATAAAAGCCCGTTTATAGTGAGCATCTAAAGAGGCTTCAGCTCCCATGAGATTAGAAATGGACACTGTCGGAGTTTTTTTACATTTTCGTAAATCACTATAAGTAGGGGTGTAAAATAATATTTTATGTGTGATCTATAGCCATCGGCATCACAGTTTAATTTACGACAACATCATTGTAATGTGAAATCTCTTTCATAAGTCGTTTTTAAGTTTATAAATTATGAAAGAACTACAACGTTAATATATATTTATTATATTAAAACTTTTTACATGTAGATTTTTGAATAGAAAAAAAAGTAATTTCATTCCTAGCTCAAATATATATTCATACTGCAGTAATCCCGCACGAAGTAAAGATGAAAATATATTGAAAAACCAAGAATTTCAAAATAATTTCCGCAACAATGAATAAAATATTAGTTAGAAATTTTGCTGTACATATTGTTTTAAAATTTCCATTTAGAATATTACATCTCCGTAAAGATTATTAATACGCCCGAGTTACCATTATATATAATTCAAGTACACGTGCATTAATACTACCTCTGTGAAACTTACTCGGCAAAATGCACTACACACGTGTATATATACATTGAGAGTATACTGTCCACTCTCATCACGTTCTATTTTCCTTCGCACTTTCACAGCTATCTCTCTCTTACTCTCTCTCTCTCTCTCTCTCTCTCTCTCTCTCACCCTTCCTCTTCGTCCTTCTTTTCTCGAAAAAATTCTCGATTCTTCGCACGCGTCGGGCACTCTCTTTCTCTCTCTCTCTCTTCCTCTCGTCTGATTTATGCCCTTTACATCTCGATGCCCATTCACGATCCTGCCGCCGCCAGCAGGCAGCCCAGTGTTCGTAATCGAAACCAAGCGCGCTCGCGCGCCACCAGCCGCGCGGAAAAACGATTAAAACAGACGTCGAGTAATACATAAATCAGCGGCTAGTCTCCCCTCCTATATATATATATACATACACGCATGCTGCACGGCTGTGTTTGTGCACATATATATATATATATACATATGTAGCGTACGCAGAGAGCCGGCTAAACGTCTGCGGTACGCCCGAACCCGATAACCATCATCCGCATCAATATCCGCCTTGTCGCCGGCAATACGCGCGCGCGCGTGCATGTATATATATATGCGCGCATGTACACCGAGGTGCACGACGCCAAATGTGCCGACGCGGCTGCAGCTGCCTGCGAGAGGAGGAGTGGGTGCAAGAGGCGCAGGACACGCGGAGCGCGTGTATATACGTTTTATTATATGTATGTATATATATGTATGAGGGTGCGGATAATGCGGGAGAGAGAGGGGAGGACTGCAACGCGAGCACACGACTACTATACTTATAAGCGTGTCTTATGTATGTATATCTGTTTATACGAATTGCACGAGAGTGCAATTTTTGATTGCGCATGATTTATGTGCTTCTTCCGTTCGCACGTGCGTGCGTATTGGAAAAAGAATCTGAAGAGAAATAGAGTAATATTTATGCGGATGCTGTCCTCTTTTTTTCTACACGGGCTTCGAATTTAATTTTAATTTAATTTTAATTTTAATAGTATGCTCCATCTAATGTATCATATGTTTTCTACGTACTACGAAAATGGCTATGACATAACCATAATTATAGTGATGAACTAATGCGAATTATACTATATAGGACATATGCCGTGCAACATTCTAATTAAAAGAAACATTAAAAGTAATTTGAAATGTTATTTCAAAAAGTATACATTTGGGAATTAGTTAAATGACTGTTTCATTTTCAAACATATTTTTATAATTTTCTTAAATTTAAATTATTGAAGTTATCTTTTTCATTAAGTCACGTCCGTATGCAAAATCGACGAAAATGTTTTGAACAATGTAATCCTGCTTGAACAGTGCAACGGTTTACATTTTTTTCCGTAGGTTATAAAAACTCTTTAAACAAAAATTCACGTTTCTCTTTTTGTTGTGCATCTGGAAAAATGTTTGTTAAACTAAAGAAACACCTTTTTGGCCTCGGGAATATCAATTTTCGAAAAAGAACCCAGAGAAATTTTCCCTCATTTCGCTCTTTTTATTCTCTGCCTTCTCTCTCTGCTCTTTTTTGATTACAAAAGCTATGCTCATAAACTTCACGAGGGTGAGAAATGGGGAGGCAAGTAAAGCGTGCGCACGCGGCCTTTTGTAAAACGTTGCATGCAAAAATCGACGTCCTCTTATACCTATTTTATACCTAATTTTACGTATATTTAATGGCCCACAGTTTACGTGATTCTTTGTCACCCCCTCTTACATGCCTGCTACCCAGCATACGAACTTTTTTCTTTCTTTCTTTTACCCCGCCAATAACGTGTGCGAATAATTTTGTAGTCTCTCTCTCTCTCTCTCTCTCTCTCTTCGCCCCGGGAAATGCACGCACAAGTGGGTTTTCCATATAGGTGTAAATATTGGCGGCGTTGTTTCGGTGGTGGTGGTGGTGGTGGTGGTAGCGTTATAGGCCTGCAAAACACACGCGTCGTTCTCGAAAAATCAATATCAAATGGAGTCTCCTGTGGGCGCGCAGAAGGGTGGGGGAGGTGAGGAAAAAACTCAATGGGATAACAGAGGGATAGGGCACAAAAAGTTACCCGGCCACTCCTTTCTTTCTTTCGTATCACACGGGCGGTAACAGGTTTCTTTCACATGCGTTTTCTGTAATTGAAGAAATATATAGATTCACCCTAGTTTATTTATGACCAAGAGAAAAAACAAACCGGGTTTGTAGGGCGTTTAGAAATCCAGAAATTCACTCGCTCTATTAATTATTATCGTGAAACTCGTACTAATTTGTGTGACAATTTTTCACTAATTGAACTTGCGCATTGGAATGTCGAAGATTTTGCTACAAACAAACTTTAGCCACTGTTACACACATCTAGCAAATCGAATGACATATACTATTTAGTATTTATCCGCTGTCGATTCGCGTGGCAAATTGGTTTTTCATTGTCAACGCGGCGGGCGTGCGCGCGCGCGGACTAAGGCCTTCCGGCGGACGTCAATAAACTATCGATGAATTGTCGCGTGTCATTTCAAGTAGCCGACTATCCGTTTACAGGTCTCTTCCCAGCCGTAACTCAGCCACCCTACCAGCGTCATTTATGTCTCCATGACATTACATGTTATCGACGGGGCCTCCGCCGCAGCGCAATAAATTGGCTCATGGATTACTACCCCCCCCCCCCCCATCCCGCCCCACCCTCTGTCTCGACGAAGAGCGACAATGAGAGAGAAAAAAGAAGAATTCGTATATTTGTTTCTGACCATCCCCGGTTCTGAGCTCGGTATTTCGTTCTTGTATAGAGTCAGGCGCGTTGAACGAGATGTGCAACAACGAATTTGAAATTCGTCCTTCGGCGTGAAAAAAACTTGATGAAAGCGTTATCTACTGTCCCTGCCGGTTGGCTCGTGTGCGTCCTCATAATCTCGTCTCAGGTGCGAGAATTTGGTCATGTCTAGGACGAGAGTAGGCACGCGCAAAATAGGGCAAGGAAAAAAAAGTACTTTATTTTCGCGTGAAAAGGGGGATAGAGATCTCAGCTTGAGCGCGAAATTCCATAGCTTTTTCTCACCGCTCGCGCGTCGCACCTTTAAAAGAGAATATCTCGAAAATTTGTTCATATCTTCGGCATCCTGAGAATTTTCTCGTTTTCTCTTGCGTGTTTCGTCGTCGTCGTCGTGCGCCACCTTTTCGCCTTCCCCCCTTCCTTCCTCGCGCGCATTCGCACGTACATATAATACAGACACGTCACATTTTCTCGGTAACAAAAGTATCGACTTGTATATAGTCCAGCTTCGTCGATTTGTATATTTATAAGGCGCGGCGATCGGAAATTTTCTCAATCTTCGCGCTGTAACCGAGAAGAGAGATAAACACATAAAGGAATATGAATTATGTAGTCTCGAGTGCGGGAGATGCGAGTAGGGAAAAAAGCACGGCACTCTGGACGTGAGTGCGGAACGGATGTGGAAATCGGCAATGCGAGAGAAAGAGAGAGAGAGAGAGAGCGAAAAAACTCGAGTTATGAATTATCGTCCCGGCCGCGCGATGTGCTTCATCCGCTTTGAAAGCGGGAAATGTCCACGCGCGAGCTTCGAGAATGGAACTTTCGTTCGATTAATTCAGTCATCGAGCGCTCTCTCCATGCACGTCGGATAACAAATCCCGTACAGGCAAGCATATTTTCATCGAGTTTCTGATTCAATTGAAGACGATTGTAAATGTTTTCGTTCATTTTTCTTTGCTACGTTATTGCTGTTAATTGAATGGTTCTTGTTATTGCCGAAGTGAATATTCATCGAAATATGTTACTATAATTAAAACTATCAAATACGATTATTATCCGAAATACTTTTTAGCCCTAAAGTTAATTGAAAAATAGCTAACTTACGGTTAACATTTTTATCAGGAAGTTTGTGTAAATTAATTTTGTAATTTTTACTTATTTAGTCCTTGATAAAGGGCGAGAATAAATTGCTCGAAACGTTGGGAATTTAAGACTAAGTTTGGTATATTATTACTTTCAACCCTTTACCACACTAATTGGACAGCTCAACTATACGAGTCAGAAAATTTAACTTAACACACTAGCAGCTGTCATAAGAGCCACTACCACACATACTATAATTACTGTTACAGAAAAAAGTAAAAAGAAAACAAATTATGCGAAAGCTAAAGAATTCTCTCTGAATCTTTTCAGTATTCATAAGTGGCGTTGTGGAGTTGAAATTTTTATAAAAGTTTCAATTAAAATATAAATATAAATATAATTTGATAAAAAGTTCCTTTCAGAAAGCGTATGTATGCACTTTTATCCATAGTTATACAAAGTGTTGAAAATTTAATATATATATATATTTAAAGTTTCTTATTCTGACTGTAAAATAATGTTTGAAATAAATAGTAGTATCATTCAAATATCTTTTCATCTTTTTAATATTTAAACACAAATTATACTTTAATACTAAGAATTTTAATGGAAAATTACTAACGTTATAACAAATTTATACGCCTGTAAGTAGATGAACTATTTGCATGCTAGTTGAATATTTAGCGGAAATTGATCAAACGCGATTCTGATAGCTAATTAAAACTATTTTCGATGGCAACAAGTTATTTGCCTCTTCATTTGCCGATAATAGTTCCATCAATTACAAGGGAACCGTTGTTCCCGACACAATACATGTAGCTTCATTGTCTTGGTTAACCACTTTATTTAGTAGTTAATGTGCTTATAGTGTCGTTGATATTGTATCACATCCCCGTAAATGTGCATCTAATATCAAAGTAACATGCTACCGTATTTGGCCTTGGTTATTATCGGAGTTATTTTCATTCAATGCATAATATATGATATCAACAAACTTTTTTTAAGAGCATGAATAATCTTATTTTATAATCTTATATATATAATTTAAATAAAAACAACACATTGATATTTTCGTTATCACATCTTTAATATTAAAAATAATCTACCGCATATTTAATCCCGTGTTATTCTCTCGATATCATAATATTCAGCTGAATAACTGTTTTTAAGCCGATTTCTGTTTACATTTTACTTTTACGTCAAAAACTAAAATCCCCGGGAACCATCATCCCACTCATAAATTCCATTCGCCAAAACCAAAAGTAAAGTTTGTCGCCACACTCCTGGCCCATCCTTTTTTCACGCCTCTCGAATATGCCTACTCATATATGCGGATTTTCCGGGGGCGATTCTATTCGCCCCTCAACCCGAGAAAATCCGTGGCCAGAGCTTTTTTCACACTTGGAAATCGGGCGAAAGAAAGAGTCGAAAAAGTAAGCTAGAGAGACGCAGCCAGGCGAGGAACGCGGCAATCGTACGTGAGCACTTTGCCAAGAGTGGCCTCTAAATTTCGGCTCCAATTTCTGCGGGCGACGCTATCACGCCACGAGAAAGAGAGAGAATATACGCATGAGAAAGAAGAAAGGTGGAAAGGAAAGCAGAGAGCGGCGTTTCTTTAGTTGCATATTATAGACGTATAACGACAACAGGGCTCGTCGTATCGGAATTCCTTCGATGATCTCGCGATTTACCCGGGAAACGATCGAGTTCCTGCACGTACGGCAGAAGCAGAGCCTTTTTTGCGGACTTTCTGCAGCATTAGCTTCGTTTAGAAATTCACAATGGGACACGCATTCGCGCCGGTTGTATATTCTGTTCTGCTTCTCTCTCTCTCTCTCTCTCCCTCCCTCCCTCTCTCTCTCTCTTTCTCTCTCTCTCGCTCTCTCTCTCACACACACACGTTCTCTCACCCTCGGGCGGTAAGCTGTAATGTTTTTTGTCTCTATATTTCAGTATCTTTCGAATATTAACTTTGTTAAACAGAAACTCGTTATAAACGCGCGCGCGAAATCTGAAGGGACCCGTTTAATTTATACACGCACTATAGCTTATCGCATCAATTAACAATGCATTCTAGTTTTTTTTTAATATTGTGTTAATGCGCTTATACTCATGTCCATGTTTATACTAAACAATTCATGACAAGGATATTAATAAAGAGCTTATGAAGCCAAATAAACCGCGTTGTTTAAGCCTGCGGACTCGAATGTGTCTAAATTGTAGTTAAAAATCAAAACAATCCACTTAGGACTATCGGATTATATGAAGATTGAAGATCGCGCTCGATCTCTTTATAGGGCATCTGCTTGCACAATCTCCATCGAATAATCCTCACAATAAAACTCTCCCGGGGGCTTGAGTTCGCCGAGTTTTGGGGGACTGGCAAATCTATTCCGCCATCGGGGAGGGGAGAGGGCCGTTCCCAGAGCCATTACCCTGTCGCCAAATACTTCCAAAGAAGATTTGACAACGGCCTAAGTGCGCGATGAGGTGTGTGGGTGGACGCGTTGCACCGCCCTGGATAATGAAAAATGATGACATTAGATACACCCCCGACTGGACTATAGCTCGGATCGGTGTTTGGCCTGTGTCGCGCGCTACCCCTGAACTTTGTTCGTTGTCGGAGCTCTTCTGAGAAATGACCGTGTATTTCATCCATTGACAAAACACTTGGCACTGCAATCAAACGAGATCATCTGATTTTTTCAAGGCGATAGCGAAGTGCCTATGACAGAAAAGTTTTTTCAGTTTAAATAGTTAAATCGGTTGTTTTTTTTTCGTTAATAAATATAGATTTATTAAAATGCTGAAGGGAATTTTCATATACACTAATGTGTGTGTACAATATGTTATATAACATATTAATGTATATAAGCCGCAACTGTATCGTCTATTTCTTACTATATCAGAAGTTCAGTAAAAATTATATATATTTCTAAAAGCTACAGCGATTGTGAATACAATATTATGTTAAAATTAAAATAAATTATTTTGGATATTTAGGAAAATTTTTCACAAAGTATAGTGATATTTGCCGTATCTTTACGAGCCAGTTTGGTAATTGTTGCAAAACTTTTACCAAATTGTTTTGTCAGTGTATAGCTACTCTCTGTATTGTAGTCTTGATGGCTGTTTGGCAACTGAGACACCTCTGCGTCGAGAGAGCTGTAATGTCTGGCGTGGGTACAATAAACCCGAGGTCAAGATGGGACCCTTTTGGCTTGGGCCTCATTATCTTCCTGTTTCTATATGTATCTATCTAGGTGTATACAACGTACTGATATTATTGACATATTCCATCAAAAGCATTTTTCAGTATTTATTCTACAACTGTACCTTAAGTTAAGTGTCTTAATCAAACATTTGCTGGGGAGAAAGGTAAAGAAAGGAAAAAAACGTAAACTGGCGTAGGCGAGTAGCATACTTCTGGGTTCCACGGCCAGGCGCGTGGGGAGGTCGTTGGCGGTTACATATATTGTCAGGGTAGGTGGACGATTTGCAAAATACGCGTTTATTGGTCGAGAGTCTCAGCTGCGCTTAACCGCGTTAGGAAATCTTTACGCCCGGTTGGAGCTATAAAACGCCCCATTTAATGAGTGCTAACCAAACGAGAGAATTTCATGAATTTCGTTAACCTCGCCGTATTTTCTTAAAGTTAATAGAAAATTCCGTCATAACGGAGGGTATGTTGTTCCTCGACTAATAATAAGAATTACAAACTGATACAATTATCGTAATTCAATTAGATTTTCATTTCTAGAATTAGAAAATTATTCTTTCGGTAAAAACATCAAATGTTTATAAATGGGTGCAAACTCCGATAACTCTCCTTGTCTAATTCTATCTTCAAATACCATGACAGAATATTGTATCGTACAAAATAGTATCGTAATGTACTATAAATAATATTAAAGCAATATTGAAACAATGTTTAAACCCTCGCGTATACTCAAAAATCGACATCCTCAATAAGTCTTTAAAACTATGCCTATAGGGGTTTTTGGACGTGCTGAATACGAATATCACACTCCCGAGACCTAATTCCGAAATGAGCAAAATGGATTTTTTCCGACCCGGTACTCTAGCGCATACTCAAAAATCGACATCCTCAAAAAGTCTTTAAGTATAGTAAAAGTCTTTAGTATTGCGATGATCTTAAAAAATAACTCAAATTTTTAACTTAATTTTTCTATAACTGATTAAAGAAATAAAAAACTTTGACTAGAACTACAAAAATGAAAACATAAGGAGCAAGCTTTTATTTCAATTTAACCCTGCACAGCATTCTCGCAGGGTCGTATGATACCTCGCTATAGTTAAATAAGGTCTTACTCTCCTTTATTTTCACCTCTTTCCTCAACACAGCACCAATGCAAGTATAGTATACCAGAACTAAAGTAGTCTGCGGGAGAGAGAGGGAGCTACTCTTCGTCTACGAGACTACGACGACGAGCGAAAGCCGTATAAATTGCTGCGGCGCCTGTAGCAGCCACACAACCCGGCACCCCTGTTTACGTATATATATATACAACCAAACTCGCGCGCGAGAAGGGAGCTGGATTCCAGCTCGCGAGCCGCGCGGATGCTAATATCGGCGACGATAAATTCGTTGCGTGTGCATCAGGAAACCGACCTCCACCCCACAAGCGCGTGCTCTGCGAGGCGCAGATAGACATAGAGACGCTACAGTGCGAAGAACCGGCGTGTGTGCATGCATGTATATATGTATGTATATGCATGCGTACGTCGATTCCCTCCCACTCTGACCCATATACGCGCGTCGTACAGACTGAATAGCCGTGTAGTGCACGCGTGAGAAAGTGGGAGAGAGAGAGGTAGAGGGGAATGAGAGAGAGAGAGAGCACGTGAGTGAATTGTTAGGCTGCGCGCGGATTGGTTTGGATATTTATTCATCCGGCCGGCTAGGCTAACGCACGCAACTGCGTCCAAGCTCTATTCATATGTACGCCAGACTAATGCCCCCGATGTCTGTATGTATGAATACACACAGCTGTGGAGAGTTCTCCTTTCCGGTCAGATTTAACGCGGCCTAGTTTTTTTTCCTCCCTAGCGCTCGAGGGTGAGTTGCGCGCGCGCGCGCGCGCGCGTGTCTGCGAGAATTATCTTTTCTTCGCGTGTGCACACGCGTGTATATACCTACGTGCGAATTCAGCACACCGTAACGCTGTTGCGGGAATTTATCGCGTACGTAACGAGCCTTTAAAATGTGGAGGGTGGGATGTTTTGCGGCTTTGAAAGCATTTACACGCGGGCATGATCTTTATAAATGAAAGGTGTGGCACGCGGTTGGGTAAATATTTTTCTTTTTTTTGTAGTAGCGCGGCTCGGGTGCTATTGATACAAAGCACGCGCAAAATAGTTGGCACTTTTTTTCTCGGTTTTCTGTAACCTTTACATGTGAGGTTTGAACAATTGCTCACGGGGTATGCAACGGCTTAAACAATTTTTTTTCTGCTTCGTATAAACACAAAGCGAGTGCAATCTGTAACTTTGTAGCGGAATTGGAGTGTATTGTTGTTTGGATTAAAATTTGATGATTTGTTTCTATTTCCTGTGAAATTCATCGATTCTGTATTCAGCTAATTAAAATTCCATCCCTGCCAGGCTGCCTTAATTACAATACTATTGGTTGTATAACTAATAATTAACTGCTATTGTTTAATGTGTGTCTGTATGGGGATTACAGGCGCATTATGGCAAATAATAGAGAGAATCGTATTGGTTTATAATAGTTAGCGTTCCCGTGTAATCTAGATTGCGTAGAATTTTCCAGATATATTTTAATTATCTTTCGTACGAACTGGTGGTCATTAAGTAACTTTACGTTAATCGTTGAAGGGAGATTTCAAATGATGAAATTCTTGGTATTAAAGTAATTTTAATATTCCATTGAAAGGGCGTAAATATTAATATGAGTGGAGGCAAATATTAACATACATCGATTTTCATAAGGATATATTTCAACCTTTCGTTATGTAAAAATACCATCTAGAGTTTCTATGAAATATCTTTACATAGAAGGTGCACCAACTCTTTCCAAGCGATAAAGAAAGTAAACATATATTTAATTAAAATTTTTCAATGCTGAATAAATGCTGCTATTTAATCAAAAGACAATCTTTTTGTCTCTCGCCTGAAAAAAGCGCTTATTCCCAAAGTTGGCAAATTTCCATGACACGCGTGTGCACCGGGTTAATTCATCCAGTCCAAACAATGTGCCTCCTCTTTTGTTAAAAAATTCCGCTTTAGCATAATTGTCCTTTGAGGTGAAAAAAATAATTTTAACTTTCGCTCTCGCCGCCTGACGATGAATAAAATTATACGCTTCGTCACCAAAAAAAAAAAAGAATAATTCAATCAGGTTAATTATCTCGAGCCATGCGCTCGTTAAAAAATAAGGGACGATATACCGTACGGCCTAGCGCGCATTGTGGGACCAGCGCACGTAGTAGCGGCTTCGCGAAATGATAACGTTATATATAGAGCGCGTAAGCGTGCATAAAATAAATCAATTCCCACTTCGCCGATATTTCGGGTCGCAGCGAGGCTATTTAAGGTTGCTTAAAAATCAATTAATAACACTGCCACCTACTACTTACTCTCTGCGGCGTATATTAATTCGAACATTATACCGCAGTGTGAACGTGGTGGGGCATTCGGAACGCAGAAAGGGTGCGCTCTATACATAAAACCTCAGTGCGCTACGCCTGGGATGCCAGACACGCGCGAACGATATCAATCGACCAAAGTCTCTTGCTTATGTATCCCTGCGATTGCTCGCTGATCCTCCTACACGAGAGAGTCTGAGTGCGACTGCGCGGCAGCAAATATACGAGAGAATGGAAGAAGACGCAAAGAGAGGTAGAGTGGACGATTAGTCACGCTCGAGGTACGGGAGAAGCACTTCGCGGCGATCACCCGATGATTCTTCTCCCTTCCTGCAGCTTCAGCAAATGATGCGCGAGAAAGAGAGAGAGAAAGAGGGAAATAGAAAGAAAATCAAGCAGTTTAAGCGTCAGTGTAGGAGGAGAGATCTCTTTTAGTGACACACAAATCAGCACACGTGACAGCGAATTATCCTCGTATTTTCCCGGTTTTAGCATGGATGATGCTGTTCATCCGCGCGAGCACGCGTGGCGCAAGTTTTTTTCGGACCGTAACGCCACATTAACGCCGATCAACTGCTGCGCGTCTGATCGCAAATTACGCGGCCGCCGGTTCTCGCTCTCTCGTGTTTTTTTCGTTTATTTATTTATTTTGTGTTTTTTTTTATGGAGTGTGTGTGCGCGAGCTTCGCTGATGTAAGGTAATATAGGATGAAAACGTTACCAATTAAATTGGAGATAAATTTAACGGGCAATCTCGATTTTAAAATTAAACTTTTTTTTTCGAGTTTTATTGCTGTCGCTACATTTATAGCGGCGGATGCAATTACGTAGAGATTGGTTGATCAAATCTTGTTATAATATTAATTTGATTGTTGAAGCTAATGGTAGTTTTTGATTGAAGATTAAGTATGCGAAGTTGATGGCCATCCTACCAAGGTTGTTTTTTTTTTTTTTTTTTTTTTTTAATTAATTTTTTTATAACGTTTTTGAGATTTTTTTGGCATGTCCCTCTCCAAGGTCTAAGAAAAAAAGATAACTCACAAATTTTTACAATTTATCACAGATGTCTTATTATATATTTTTCTTAGACCCTGAAGACGGACATGCCTAATAAATGTCCGAAACGTTGATAAATACTTGTTTTGTTTAAAAAAACAACATTGGTATAGGATGAGCATCAATTTCGCATAATTAAACTTGTTATAATATGTTTGGAATTACTATTTGATCAAATTA
>JAPYZO010001933.1:0-16634 GCA_030522905.1 Torymus flavipes
CTGTTTTGTGTGCTGGGTCGCGTGCCGACCAATCCGAGCTTGATTCGAGTGGACGAGAGTATCAAGTCCGCTCGAGCCAAGCTGGGATTGGTCGTCACTTGAGACATCACGCGTGACAGAACACTTTGTCACGCTATTGGAGTCACACCCTAGTGGAAATGGAAATTGTGCCACAGGATGCCACATCGTGCTAAATTGTGCCATACTGTGCCAAATTATGCTACACTATGCTACATATGTGCCAATTCGAACATTTGGCAATAATTTGGCACGGTGTGGCATAGGTAGTGCGGCACAGTGTCGCACAGTATGTCACGATACCCCAATTTTAAAATAAAAATACCTTTTTTCTCTTTTGTCAAAATCCTAGCACAGTCTGGCATGGATCGCCACAGTCTGACAGGGATCAATACTGATTAACATATAGTATGGCATGGTTTGGCACAGTTTGGCATGGATCAACAAAGTTTAACATACTTAGTATGGCATGGTATAGCATATAAGCTTGGCATAGTGTGTCAAATTATAATACTTAAATATATATACGTAAAAATATTTCATTTAAAAAAAAGATTATTTGGAAAGTTCCTGTTCTTAATATATACGTATGAAAAATTAGAATATGTTTGAAGAAACTTTCTACTTACGAGTGGAGGAGCGGATGTCCATTGTGTGAATTTGGTACACTGTAAAAAAGCCTGTGTAAAAATACTATATTTAACGTAGGTAATCAGAGTGACCTACGTTGAAAGTGGTAAAATTACAAGAATAAAAGCAATTGACTACAATCAACGCAGTATTTTTACTATATTCAAAGTAGTAAAGCAGTTACTACTTTCAACGTAGGTCTTTTTGATTACCCACTTTGAAAGTGAAGATTTTACAATGTGGTTGTAATTCGAGTTGAGATTTTACAAAAACAGTGTAAAATGCTCATGAAATTTGTAATTTTCCAATTTTGAGAGTAGTAAATTTACCGTTCTCTGGTGAAAAGTACGATATTAAACTTTACTAACCCACTGTAAATTTATACAGGGTTTTTTACAGTATATGTATCGTCGATACTTGTGTTGCGAACTAGCGCCTCATGTACTTAGACTTAGACTAAACGTGGCCATCTTACTACTTACTACAGCGCTATTAACCCCAAAATGAAAACATCAGAAGTCGTAAAGGTCGACACTCGACACTCGTCTGCTGCAATTCTCAGTATAAGTACAGACCTTTATTATAATCGCGTCCTATCAGTTATTACAATTATTATGGAATACATATACAATATGTGTAATATTGCGTAAGGGGCTTAAGCCCGTTTAATATTGTAATAAATAAATAAATAAATAAAAACAATATATATCAGAATACATTATGTACATGAAATAAAAGAACGTATAATACGCAAAAGGGATGATTGGTTGGAATGCATCTACCTATATATAATACTGACATACATAACGATAACACTTCTTCTTGGAAATTCTAAAATCGCAAAATCAGATTATATATTATATATATATATATATATATATATATAAAATAATAATTCACAAGAGAATCATTACAATTATAATAATTTCAAACTTATAATAAATTTAAATTAGTTTAAATTATTTTGTTTTAAAATTAGAAAAAAAAACATACAAAGTACTTGTATTGGGAAGTATCCAAAACATTTTTCATAAATATGTTTATAGCCACTCCTATAATCAATTCTTTGCACTTATGGAATTCCAAAAATAGAACTTTTATTATAAAGAATTTTATACTTTACTTAATGGCAACAAAGAGTGAAAAAAAAATAATAAAAATTAATATTTAACAGTATTTATTATTTATAGTCGATATAATTACTAAAATTAAAGATGCCTGTTATATGTCCATTTTCGATGAACAGAACTTTATTATTTTCTATAGTATCAGAAATTTCGTTAACTTCATTTTAGTATACATTTCGACACGGGTGCGAAAGGTGATTATTTAGCTCATGAGACGGTTTTCGCACGAGCGAAGTGAGTTAAAAGCTTCTTATTAGTTACTGATAACAATGTTCTAATTTAATAAAAAACGTTGTAAACTAAAACTTTAATTATATTTTCAATAAAATAATAGTGAACTGTCAGACTCTGAATTTGCCCATACAGATAGAAATTTCTTTAACTTTTAAAAATAGGTTTTTAATCAAATAAATCATTTGATTTATATTATCTAATTTTTATAATTCAATATAATCAAATTTCCCGCTCTTTTTAAAAAAATTAGACGGAGAATAAATCAAATGAGATATTGATAGATTTATATTTCAATTTAGGCTTATAATATATATATATTTATTATGAAATAATTATTAACTTTACTTATTTTTAAACAAAGTCAAGCAGTTATTATTCCGTTTTATTTTTAGACTTAATTTGATCAGCGCCGTAGGGAAACAGGAAAGTTCGCATTCGGCCATTTTACATTTCTTTTCTACGGTGGACTCCACGACTCGCCGTCATGAGGTACGTGTTTCTCTCAATAATTTGTTATTTTTTATTAAAAACGCTATAAATACGTTTAAATTACTGTTAAAGATTTATCATTTAATAAAAATTAATATAATGAGGTAAAAATTTAGCGAAAGTTTGGCACTTTTTATAGCATTTTGTTATAAATGTTTCAGTAGGGTAGCACATGGTGTGCTCGTGAATAGTCATGTATTCTCTTCAATTTACATTTTATTAGAAAATATCTGTATAAAAGATGTTTATAAGTGCTGTTTGGTTTTTCATTATTTATTTATACTAAAAGAATCGTCCGCTCTATATATTGAAAATTGAATGAACAACATATTAACATAACCTCTTTTTTATTCCAGTTCGTTAAAGCTGCAGAAGAGGCTAGCAGCCTCGGTTATGCGATGTGGTAAAAAGAAAGTTTGGTTGGATCCAAATGAAATTAATGAGATTGCGAATACAAATTCACGTAAGTTTTACTTTTTTAATGTCTCGTTTATGAAATCTTTTATATATCAATACCAATTTACAATTGTCGCTTGACAATTGACAATAAATTTAGATATACTTGATTCTACTTGAACGTTTTAAATTATAGGTCAGAACATACGCAAACTCATCAAGGATGGGTTAATCATCAAGAAGCCAGTTGCGGTACACTCCAGAGCCAGAGTACGCAAAAATACTGAAGCTCGACGTAAGGGACGCCATTGTGGCTTTGGTAAAAGGAAGGGTACAGCCAATGCCCGTACTCCTCAGAAAGTAAGTAATATTTAATACTACATTAAAAATCTTGAAATTTTATTGTTTGTTTTTTTTTCTCAAGATAGTTTAATAAAACATTCATATAATATTTTAACATTAAAGTTATGAAAATCACTTACGTGAGTTGTTAAAAATTATATTGCTTTTAATATGAGGAGTTATTTTATAACTGGAAAAAATTAACTATATTAAATATTTATTTCATTCAACATAAAATGTTTAATAAAGTAGTAAACTCAAAGTAAATAATATACGCCATATACGAACTGTACTATGTGGTTTTTCAGATAAATTTTATTCATATGTAATCCTTAAAAAATTTTGAAATTCTATTTAGAAGATTATTTAGAAAGTCTATTTAGAACGCTTTACAAGTCCTATTTAAATACATAAATAAAATAAGCATTTTTAAATAAATATTCATTGGAACAGCATTTGTAGAATTACTTATATAAATCTCTTTGTAATTTATTTCTTAATTTTTATTTTTACTATTTATGAAAATGTAATTTAAATCTATTTTTTCCTATGTCAATTTATTAAATATATTCATTCTTTTAGGATCTGTGGATTCAACGAATGAGGGTGTTGCGTCGTCTCCTGAAAAAATATAGAGAGACGAAAAAGATCGATAGACATCTTTACCATGGTCTTTACATGAAGGCTAAGGGTAACGTATTTAAGAACAAGAGAGTTCTTATGGAGTTCATCCACAAGAAGAAGGCTGAGAAGGCTAGGGCGGAAATGCTGTCTGACCAAGCAGAAGCCCGCAGGACGAAAGTACGCGAAGCTCGTAAACGTAGGGCTGAGCGTATTGCAACGAAGAAACAAGAACTCCTGCAATCCTACCAGCGTGAAGATGAAGCTGCTGCTCAGCAGCAGTCTTCTACTAAGAAGTAATATAGGAAAAGATAATTTTTATTCTACAAAATAAACAAAAAAACCTAGCACCTGTTGTTTTTCTTTAGTCCCATGAATTAAATTTAAAATTTTTAGTTACTATTAAAAATGATAATTTATTTGTAAGTTGCAAATTAAAATTTAAAGTATCTAAATTCTAGTCAACTTCATTATTTTGCCATTAAAATTCTATAGTTTTCTAAATTGGTAATTATTTTTACTTAAAATATATGTGATCATATTGACCACTATATTTTTAAAATTTGATAAAAGGAAATTTCAATATTCAAATACAGTATTGGCTATTAGATTCATTTAATGAAATCATACAAAATTCTGTTACAAATACTGAATCAAATAAATTTCAATGTCGTGATTTTAAAAATTATAAAAATGATGGATTTTGGAAATTTTTACTATTTTATGTAAATATGAATCCATTTGTCTAATATAAAGCCATTGCATCATAACACTATGTTAAAGTAACATGTAGCTTAAATAAGAATGCAGTAATAGGAAATTTTGGAAAGAGAGACATGACTATCATGTAACAATGAACGTGATAAAAGCGCGTAATATAACCAGCATCAAGTTATAGATTGAAAACAAAATTTTTAATCTCTTAAGCTGACGTGCGGTCACCTTGATAAGTACTGACGATTGCAGGAACTCGGTTTTCTCTTTCAATTTTGAATTTTCAGAAAAACACCTTGAAATGTTATAGATTTAGTAAAGGACTACAACGTATCAAAGATTTTTTTTTTAAATTGAATGAGAAAAACGGGTCCCTGCGATCGTCGGTAACAGGTAGATCTCGTATCACCTTAATATGAAAATACATTTTTCTTTAATTAATATATCTGATGAACTCTATATTTTATTTTTTAAGACAAAAGTTGGACAGTTCGAAAATTACTCAAAATTGCATTTTTAAAATAAGTTCTTGTAAAACTACACCTAACTTAAAAAGTGACCATAATAGTATAACAAAAAAAAAAAAAGAAGAAAAATAACAATTTAAAATAAATAAAAATAAATAAAGTGTATTTGTGTATAATTACACAAACTACTTTATTTTACTTAATATTAGGAAACTATCAGGTAATAAAATTAATTTAATTTTGATTTTTTATTCATATTATTAAATTATGAAATTATATTATTCTGCCAAAAATTACCAAAATTGTAAATGATAAAAATAGCTGTTTTGATTACTGGAGCATTCAACAAACTAAAAAATGAACTCAAGAGAAAAAGGTAAGAAATCTTATTGTTAAGAAAATAAAAGAATGGATTACAGTTAACGAATAAATAAACAAATATAAAGTAATGCTAATTCTTAATTTGCTCCTGTAATCATGTTACAGAATTTAAAGTCTATCTTTAAATATATACCCCATTAGCACAGATAAACTTATTGCTGTTATTATTATATTGAATTTTATATTTTTATTACGTAAGTAGTAAATATAATTTTCTTAGTTTAAAGTATAAGTAGGCTTCTAATGACCGTCTCATTTTGTGTATGTGTGTGCGACCAGTATGTCAGAATGTCTTTGGTTCAGTGAACGGGAAAGACTGTAGTCCTTAGCAAGATTGTAATATTGATAAATATTTTGTTATACTATGTATGTATTCAATCTGCATTAAATAAATAAACAAATATAATTGTTAATCTAGTTTTATAAACAAACCTAACACTATAATATATACTAATAGAAGGATTATTAATAAATTTTGTAACATTATTCTTGTTTTGTAACACAAAATATAAAAATAATTATTATTTTTGAAGTATTATGAACATTAAATGATTTATTGTTATATTATAATTTTATTATAGCATGCTATTTATTGTGAATATAAAAGAATAATAGATCAAGAACATTGAGTAAATTTAAATTTCACTTAAGAATTACATACAAAATTTTAATTTTGAGACAAAATAAAAATGAAATACTTGGATATTTGTAGTGTAGATATAGGTAATGGTTAAGGATTATTGTAAATAAGATGTATTATTATAAATAAGAACAAATTCTTTGAAATAATTCAAAATTGAATTATTATTAGACAAATTTACAGTTGCTGTTTTTATGTGCGGATAAAAAATGTAGCCCTAACAATTTAATTATAATTCTTGTACTTCAAACATTATCTTGATAGCTTCAATACATAACCTCACTTTATCTTTAGTCCATTTTATGACTTATTCTAAGTTACACTCATAAATTATCATGGAAATGTTGTCGATCTGTCTTTATGAAAAGATGAAGAGCGATTTAACATTATTTGCATGACGATTGCCATCGGTATTTTGCAAGTACACAGTGTAGAAACACGAGCTTCACGCGCTCGCGCTAGGATTCGTGTTTTGTATGAGCGTTATGTTATCCCCTTTGAGCATGATGCGCCCAAGGGTCTTGCGAATCTTCGTCTTGACGTGATACTCCTCGGCGTCGTCCAGGACGAGGTTCATATACTCGTCGAAGCCGACGATGTGGCCCTCGATGCGCAGGTTGACGTTCTCGAATAACCAGACCGAGACGCGCGAACGGTTTTGCAGGTAACGGAAAATCAGGTTGATGGGTTGGACCATCACCTTCTGCACCTTCTGCGGACCTTTGTACGACATCTTAATAGATTTTTGTTTTTTTTATTGAAAAATTAAACGACAAATTGTCGATACTGCGAAAAATATCAACGTTAGCGTCGGTCACCGCCAAAACTCGGGGCCGGCACACACCAAAGGTTATCTTGTCGTTGTCGCGTCGTCGGTCGTCGCGTGCGTACAGACGCGTGCGCTGTGGTCTCCAAGATGCCAACAAAATATTCCAATACCACGTTGTCAGATACTCAGGCACTCAGCCTGGTAAGAGTGTAAGACATATTCTTCTTTCTCTTTGGTATATTGGCACCAATGAAATGTACGGCCATCAATTATGAAGTCAGGTTAGATTAGAGTACAGCGAGGGATATTTGAAATCTTGTGCGTTCTTCTGCTGACACCTCAACAGAATGTGGCCTTGAGGCCTGAATAGTGGCAAGTCGGCGTTTCAAGATTTCAGGAATCCACAACCAATAACATTAAAGAAGAAAAGATAAACCATCGGAGGCGGGAGGAGTTTACAACTTACAAAATATATATATAGCTAACGAACAGGCACATCTGACATCACCTGCAGCACGCGCAGCATCGGTACCTATATGTGAACAGTCCCTTAACCTACAGTCCCGTCAGTCCATATACGGCGTTGAAGAAAGAATAAGGATCAGCGAAATAGCGGGAAAATAAAACTTTAAGTTTGATATAAATATTTGTTTGTGGTTCCCATATAAAAACAGTAAAATTATATTATATCACATATAGGTGATTCTTTCTTTGGGTAATTGACACAAAATAGTTTAGTTAGTGTTATACACATATAAATCATATTGTATCCAAGGTTATAATTTTGATTATGTTGGTTTGTTATATTTCAATTATATATGCTTACAACGTAAAAGGAAAAGGAAATAAATAATGTATATTTGAAATATATCAAACTGGAAATCTCTTAATTAAGTTGATATGTTATTTTGTACTTGAAAAATGATTATCAAATTAACAAAAATAATAAATTGTTCTTCGGAACACCCATCATATCCAGCTTCAAATTTGTTGGAGCATCCTCCAAAATCATCATGGCGTTGTGCCAAGCCAGGTGAACTCATAGCAACAGTTATTTTTCAATTATTAGAACCTGTATGTATCACCGGTCTTGAAATAGGAAATTATCGTTCATGTATTGTAAATATTGAAGCTTCTACATCTGAAGAACCTGACAAGTGGGTACCAATAGTTAACCACCAGTTTTTAACTCATGATGAAGCAATAAACAACAAGTTCCGAGACCAAGTTCAGATATTTACAAAGCGAGAACTTAATCCAGAAAATATTAAAACTAAATTTGATAGAGTCAAAGTAACATGTATGCAGTCAGCTAATCCGAGAGAACTTTTTGGATTAGAATTTATTATTCTTCAAACAGAAGTTGTTGTAGATTTAGGTTTAGATGTATTTGGGCGTTTCAAATTAAAGGACAAAACAGAAGACAAAGATGACTTTAAAGACAAATACTTGAAACTTTTTGGGACTAAAAAAAACTACAAAGAAGAACTTAAAGAAAAAATTACTGAGACTGGGCTTAGCAATTTTACAAAAAAGCAGGAAGAAAAACGAGAACCTAAGAAGAGACCACTTTTAGAAAAACTAGAAGCTGAGGCAGACTCAAAAGAAGGTATTTATTTGATGAAAATGTATTTACTATTAATTTAATTAAAACATTTTATTGAATTTTCAGGTTCATCAAATAATATATATGATTCATCAAATATTAATACTTGGAAGAAGAAGATAGATGAAAATGTTACTCCTATTAAACGAACATTATTTGGAGATGTTATTCCAAGTCCTAATGAAAAGAAAAAAGCTGCAGATAAAGTTACAGTCGATAAATATTCGAATGCTTCTACAAAAAAGCGGCCTCATAGTCCAGATATTTCAATGATGCAAACTGTAATAAAACAACCTTGCACATGCAACTTAAAGCCAGATGAGTTATGTAAAAATTGTAATTTATTACCTGAGACCAAAAAACCAGCAACTCAGATTGTAAAAAAGAAACCAGTTAAACCAAATAAACCTAAAAAAGAATTTAACAAACTTTTTGAAGACATAAAATTCTCTCTTAGCGGGTACGTTAATCCTCAAAGAGATGAAATAAGAAGAAAAGCATTAAAAATGGGAGCAAAATACATTGCAGACCCTAATATAACTAATAACAAATGTACACATCTAATATGTGCTTTTAAAAATACTCCTAAATATCAACAATTAAAAGGTCACTGCAAAGTTGTGGGCCACAAATTTATTGAAGACTGTTTTGATAAAAAGAAAAGGTATATAATTTAAATATTTTATTTTTAATTATTTAATTATCCAGTTATCAACAATTTTGTTGTATTACATAGGATTCCTTGGAGGAGATATGCATTGGACAATTCTGACCAAAGACAGCCAGAAAGTGAAGAAGAAGTTGAAGGAACTACATCACCAATTCCTACTTTAACTGTTTATGATCAAGAAACTGACGATTCTGATACCAATTATTAAGTCACTGAAATTTAAATTTCTGACTAAACTTTTGTATATAAAATATATGTATAGTACTTAGAAAACCGTTTTTTTCAGAATATTTGATTTTATCTTTTTTTTCTTTAAATATTGGAACAGAAGTAAATATTAATTGGCCAATGCTCATATGATTTTGTTAGGCGGAATTTACAATAAAAAAAATAAGATTTTGAAAAAATTTGAAATTGAAGTTTTTAAGTTTCAAAATCTAATATGTACTTATATATTTGCATAATAAACATACACATTTAAAAATCTATAAATGTGAGTCAAATGGTGAAACTATATTTTCTAGTATCGGTTATTACCGCTGTTTAACAGATGTATTGGATGTGTTTAATAATATATTATTAAACAAATGTTTTGAAAAAAATTATAGGATTTTTTAAAATTTCAAAGTTACAATTCTGTGAAATTATTAGCTTACAATTGTATCATAACAGGTAATTTATTTTTAGATGCATTTACGTATTTATATTATATTTTTAACTAAAAATATATACATTTTAAACGAAAAATTGCTTTTTTATTTATTTTATCAGAAGCTCGGTCAATATATTATTATAACTATATCAAATTACATTGTTAATAATTTAACAAATTTTTTTATTTATATTCTATCTTCAATTATAAATAGAATTTTCAAATGAGCTTTGTATGAAAAACGAAAAACAAATGAAAATCAGATTGAACAAAAAAAAATGGAAGTTAAATTTTTTTAAAGATAAAATTTAATTTTGGTATCAAACTTCTAAATTCTTTTTCTTGTTATAAAAATTTTAGTTAAATAATCGCCTTAAAGAAGAGGTATATATATTTTTTATAAGAAAATTTAAAATTTACATGCGGAAGCGCGCTCAAGCCATTTTACAAATGGCGCAAGCTTGAAAGTGCCGAAAAGTTGTTTTGTCATTCGAAAGATAAACACCGGGAGAATGGCGAGTGATTCTGGAAATACTTTTGGTTTTGAGTTACTTTACAAAGTTACAGAGGCACAAATTAGTAAAAATGAAGATGTTTTAATTCTTTTTGTACATTGGTATTTCATAAAAAATGGATTTAAGTGCTTGGGAATCGGTGATGCTGTAAGTATCGATTATTTTCTGCCAAAAACCGGTAAAACATAATTTGTTGGATAATAACTATTTAAGCAACTGATATGTTATTAATAGTAGTTTTTATTGTTTGAAAAGTAACTCTTTAAAGAAAAAACATAACCTTAAAACTTGCTTAAATATTCATTTTCGTTGTTAATACCAATAAAAATTATATATTTTTATAAAATCTAGCCTTGTACCTACTAAATATTCTTGTTTGTAGAAAACAATTGCTCCAACTGAAACAGGATCTGAATTATTACCCGATGGATGGAATCAAGCACCAAATTACACATTGCGATATATCAGGGAAAATAAGCTATATATTTTGATGGGAATAAAATCTGAAGCTGATTTGTTACTAAATTTCTTGGTAATTTTATTGAAAAGAATTTTGTTTTAATATTTTGATATAATTAAACTTGTTAAATATTATTTTTTGCAGAGAATTGAAGATCATAGTGTGTCAAATGTACAATTTCCAATTGATACTGTAAAGCAATTTAAGGGACCTTTAGAATCGTTAATACCAAGTTACGAAACTGTTCTTAATACGTTGAAAAAAGACTTAATTGAACCAGTATATACAGGCACTGGCAGAGAAGTATCAACACAAACATCACAATCGCAATCAGATAGGCCAAGAAGGGATGATGATGATCCATTGAGGGTAGGCCCTCCACACAGACCTGCTGGTTATATTCCTGGGTAATATTTTACACAAATCGTTTATTCTCTTGCAGATGTCTCATGATATTGATGTCCTAGAGCGTCATGATTTTTGGCGTTACACAACCTTTTGAAATCCTCCAGTATTTTCCCAGATTTCCTTCCAATATTTTCCGAACTCTTGCATTAGGTATTAACAAATTTTTAATTTATGTTTAGTGTAATTGTACATCAAACCTTTTTAATTCTTAATTTTATAGATTATTTAAGATTTGAAAAGGTATAAATGCTAAGTTTTTAATATTGTAAAGTCCTCTATGAAATCTATTGAAAATTTTAATAAGTTTTGTTATATTTTGTTATATTTTTTTATGTAAATATGTAATTGAAAGAAAATTTTTGTTCAGACCAATTGTAGGTCCTTCGTCAATTGGTCGGAATGACTTAGATCCATTTGGAGGAATAGGAGCAGGTGGAGGAATGTTATACGACCCTTTTTCAAACCGAGGAACCAGGCCTGCTTTTCCTGGTTTAGGAATACCTGGCAGATTACCACCGTAAGTTTAAATTGTCAATAAAATAACTTAAAAAAATGCATGCTATTATGTTTCTTATGTATTAGAGGAGCTATTCCACCTGGAGCAAGATTTGATCCATTTGGTCCTCCAGATAATGACATGCCAAATCCAAGAGGAAGAGTGCCAGATGCTGATCATTTGCCTCCACCAGGTTATGATGATATGTTTATGTAAGAAATAAGAAAAAATCCAACTTTGTTATGTAAGGAATAATCGAAATAAGGATACAAATATTTTAAATAAAGTGTGATTTCTTTCTAAAGTGTCGTTTGATGTTTGTGTTTAAAAAAAAAATTTTCGAGCGCATCACAAAACGACGTCCATTTATTTTTATTTCATTAATGACGTTTACAGTGTAACAAAAACGATGCTTTTCATTTTGTCGGATCAATCGATGCGTGAATAATGTAGCGGTAGAGGTAAATTACATTAACAAATGAAGTACATGTGAATTACGTATAATGGTGAAATTCTTGCCTTTGAACAGCACGCTTGATAATTTTCAAGTTACCCAGTCATTCATGAATGGAGCGAGCACAGACACTCTTGATTTTTATTTCATTAGTTTAAAATAGAGGATCTTTATTTCAAGTGTCTTAGCAATTATATGTTATGTATATGTATATGTAATGCAAAGTACATACATATCTATACATACATTTTACCTTTTTTTTCTTTAAAAAAGAACAGGCGTCATAAAAGAAAAGCAACATATTAATTAACTGGCAGTTTGTGACTAACATTGATCGCAAACTCTTTACAAGCATTAAAAAAGATTCCACCCTGTAGTTACAGTGCATATAATTTGAAAATTAGTTTAGAGAAAAATATTTCATATTTCTTTATGTTGATACTTTAGTTTCGTTCAAATTTGAACAGTCCTCGTCATCGCTTCTTCGAGAAATTCGTTTTATCTAAGAATGAAAAAATAAATTAGGAAAAGAATTGAAAAATCACGTCGATCTTATGAATTTGTACGTAGGTTTTCGGCCATTTTGGGCAAGCTAAATGTTTGTATCAAGTCGAGCTGTACAAATCTGGCCAATATTTCTCGTTACGGAAGAAAAGAAGACAAATTGTTTCTTCAATTTCTCCGAATGCTTGAATAAAAATATATCACAGTCAAGTATTATGGTTTTGTACGACGTTCTGTTATGTAATTATCCTTGGAGTATAACTCGAAGAAGCGTGCAATAGAGGACTTGTTTATAAAAAAAGAACGAAAATGAAAGTCAGTGTGGTAACTTGGAGAGATGTGTGTCGATTAAAAACAATAATAAAATCACAAGATTTCTTTGCGTGAAAGCAAGAGACAATTCATTATACAAAATACATTCACATTGTACGCAAGTAATCATCGCAAGGACAATTTAACTAAGATAAAGATCGATAGCTATAGGGATTAACATACTTGATTTTGGATCAAGGAATCCACATGTTTCTTTTATTTTTATTACGAACGTCCCTCGTCCCATCCTCTGGTAAAAAATATTGCAGTGCTTTTTTGTTTTGTTTTAAAATTTACAAAAAAAAAGGAGTTATGTAGAGCAAGTTTGTTTTTATTGTTTTTTATCTTCTCGTCAAATTTCGATAACGCTGAGATTGCGATGGCGAGGAATGTACTGTCCAGTGGTGATAAAGCACATAAAATACATACGTTATTTCACTTTTTTGGCCTCGAGTTTATGGTAGAAAAAAGGAGAAGAAAGTAGGCGTGCGCAAAATGAGAAACCGTTACTCACTTGCATTTTCTTATTTTATAATTGTATATACAAAAGATGCAAAAGATTCATGACCATTTTAATTCTTGCAAAATATGCAATACACAATGGAAAACAGTTGGATGACATTAAGAAGCGCAAGCCGTTGGTCTAGTACATTCTTCGCATAACGCTCAAACAAATGAAACTATTTTCATTATTCTTCTAAATATTACAATATTTCAATTATTAGGAGTGAAATCCATCATCTATTATTTATTTTTTTGAACACAGTTTAGTGTGGCGTACAGCGACATTGGCGATTTTATTAAAGTGCGATAAATAATTTAAAATATCAAACATTTATCCGGTTTCATTTTTCCGCTCTTTCTTTTCATAAAATTTCAAAAAAAAAAGGAAGAAACAATCGGATCTTTAATAAAATAGCCATGGAGCTGCCATTTCAATGATATATAAGAACTCTGGAGTGTGAATTACTCGTCTTTACTTTGCTTCCATTCTGCTAATTCATATCATTCGGCTCTCAACAGTTGATCGTACATATTACGCGTGTTACAGGTCTAATAAGAGTTAAGAATATTCACCCACCCCAGACGTGCCACTGGAAATGCAACTCGTGTTTAAAAATAAAAAGATTTCATAAATTTACATCTTGTATTCTAAGAACTTAAGCACTGAAAACGCTCTATCGGTTTGTTCACAGTTGTGATGAAGGAGATTGCACGATAAAACGGAAAAAAGAATCACGGCAGCAAAAGTCCGTGCCCCTTTTTTCCATTAAAAATAAAGAAAATTAAAAAAAAAAAACGAGTATCGAGATTACAAATATGTATCCTAAACGAGGTCAAATTTGATTTTTACAATGATAAACGATGATTTTGTCAAAATACAACAGACATACTTTAATCGCACTTCTTTCAATTAATTAAATTTCACTATACAACACAGCTGGCTTTTTCACAGGCTTTATAAAGCGGAAGCTTCGAAACGCATCGTAACGACGAGAAAAAAAGAAATATTATCGATGTTAACTAAAAACTAAAAACGCAAAAGGGCCGGTATAATAATTTACAATTCAGAATTGCGTTTGAAGCAAAATTCGCGTCGGGTGTTTGAGTCGATGTGCATCGGCCGATGGTGAATCGGTTGCATTTCCATTGACAGGCTAGTCGATAATAAGATTTTTTTTCCGAATTATAAACGTTATACGGTATGTCGCTGTTGTCAGGCGTGTAAATCTAGGTAATTAGGTGTATACCAAATTGGTATTGAATGACGGATGCCTCCAGAAATGAAATCATTGTTTACTGGACGCAGCACGAGTTTTTCTGTCCATTCTTCAGCTTGAGTCGAGACTTTGGACGATATTTCTCCAAATAGGCCAGCTGTTTGGCATTGATAGCGCCTCGCCTCTTCCTGAAAATGAACATTAAAAATTAGCATTTTACTTAATTAAATAAATTCTTGTCTAATATAAGAAACGAGGACATCGAATTTCTTAGTGTTAGATTAGTGATATTGTCAAAGTATTTGTAAAACAACCGTTGACTTTAATCCGACGGCATTCTTAAAATTTAAATCACAACCGTGCTCACAGCAGCGCAAAAGTAATTTTAAAGTTTTTGAAGCTAGAATTTTTAGCTTTATAGTTTTCTACGAGCGCACGAACCATGTAGAATCGATTTTCTATAATTAGAACATTGAATCAGCGGAAGAGCAAACATCGCTATCTCGCGAAAACGAACAAGGTATATACATACACTCGGAAGGATTTAGCGGGATTCACGCGGCTATACACATGCACATTACATTATGCGACTGTGGACTTTACGTAATAGGAGAGAGAAAGAGATAGGTATCCGACAATTAGCTGGCGATATTATCATCGAGTAAAAAAAATCTCGGCTCTCCTCCAGCCGCGTTTGCTGATAATGGCATAAAGGTGAGGCGGGTGGGTCGCGGAGCTGGCGCGTGTCGTCGACGGCGACGATTACTTACTCTCTGATTAGAGCGACAGCGTCCTCGTACTTGAGACCGAGCTCGATCAGGGCCAGTGCCACGAGGACAGGTGCTCTGCCAAGTCCGGCGACACAGTGCACTGCTACGCAGGCTTCAGGCGTCTCCCGGAATCGATTTTTCAACAGCTCAAACCATTCGTCGACCACCTGTAATGCAAAACACAATTTTTTTTTAACATTATGTCAATATGTAATGGATGCGAAGAGGGTTTACAAATAATCGGTATTATGTTAATTTTCCAATTAAGTTGCAGAATGCATTGGGAAATTCAACATTATTCTTATCTATGCTCGATAATAATATATAATTTTATCTTTATTAAATTATATAACTTTGTAAATATTTTACTTGTAAAAACAGATGCAGAGGTAATTTTATGCATGATGTAATTATTTAGAAAAATTTCGATATATAACTTAAGTAAAAATGAAGTATGTAAAAAATATTGTGTCCTCTCTATGATCGTGCCTCTTGTCGAGTTTAACGAGTCAGAGAATGGGATCAAAGAGAAGGTCTTGCGTATTCTAGCACACTTATGACTCAAGCATCTCCTAGGAATAACAGAGATGGATCTAAGGAGCGTGCATAATCTCATCGAGATAAAACGTTTTATTAATAAAAATGCAATGATAAGCGTCGTGTAGAAAAAAACGCCGGGCGCCGGAATCGAACCCGCGCCTGCTGAGCGAGAGTCGAATGCTCTACCGAGTGAGCTAAAGAACGCGCTAGAGAGGTATAGATCGTTGGGGGTTCACATGTACAGACACCAATACGTCGCTGTTTGAGGACGTTCTAGACTCTATTTTTTTTTAAATCTTTTAATTTTGTGGAATTGAAAAACTTAATTCCGTGAAAGTTAATACTGATTTAAAACTTTTTTTAAATTATTTACTATGACTTTTTTTACTAAAGAAAACTCGGAAAAAAGTTTACCTCATTTTATAAAATTTGTATTACTTTGTTTCGTATTAAAATGTTCACTGAGAAATAAAAAAAAAGTAGAGAATAAATGAATGTTACCTCATTTGGAGGGAAGGTACCATCGTCAAAAACAAGATCTATGACGTTGACGCCTTCTTTTTTCAATTCCTCGACTTTGTAAGTCGGTTCACACACCCTAACTACTTCCTTGACATTGTGCTTTTTCAGCTCCTGCAATAATAAAAAATAATATTAATAGTTTTATTTTTTATAATAAAAAATTACGGAAAATTGAA
>JAPYZO010001934.1:0-18096 GCA_030522905.1 Torymus flavipes
TAAGAAAATTGTCTTCTTTGTAGACAATTACTCTGCAAATACTTGTTACAAAAATGAGCATAAATGAGACCTTAACAGTTTCAGTGCTACGTGAGTCATATATGTGTATGTCGCGATATCTTTTTGTCAAACTATTTTAGGACATTAGATTTACATGTAAAATACCACGCTAAAGTTTATTTTCGAAGACTCAAATGATTTGGCAGTTAGGATTACGAAAGCTTATGTATTATTAGCACTGAACCTGATAAATGAAAACATGTTCTACATATGCTTTTATAAACTTGTCCGTTTGCTTTTGTAACATAAATATTTGCAGAATAATAATCAGTAGAAGAAACATTATTTTTTTCCTCACACCGGGCCGAAAGTACATCATTCCCGCCCGGCTCACTATTAACAAAATAATACATTCTCGCGATTATGATTTTGCGATTAAACAAAACCTCATCAAAACCTCATCAAAATCGGTTTCCTGAAGGCTTGACGTTCTCTATTCAGTTTTACCTTTTCTTTCAACAATATTATTCATTAAAAAAAGAAAAAAAAATGATTACGTAAACGTTAAATTTTGTTGGAATAATAATAAGTAAAAATTTACCTTTGAACAAACGATGCAAGGTGTTTTGGGTTAACATTTGCTAGGTCCGTTTCTCCAATGACTAGACTTGTAACTATACCAACCAGTATTGTGATGAGCGTTCCTGTCATTATCAAAAAAAGAATGGAAATACGAAAGATCAACCAGGGTTCTTCTTCAGATGATAATGGCGTTTCAGTGGGAAACAACAAAATATTGTGCTTCACAGTTTCATTGAGGGGGTAAGGACAGTTGTCTACGGTCGTAGGTAAAGTTGAGAATTGCATGCGTTTATGCAGAATATGCCACTGAGCGCCGCCGACGATCCATGTCATAGTTGCTAGAGCGGTGAATACACCCCAAACGGCGCCTGTTTTGCCAACCCACGGAAAGAACATGCCGAGGACGAAGAGCCCGAAAAGTGGACCATCGACGATACTACTCAGGCTGTTGGCAATTTCGAAGATCGTCCCCAGACGTTCGATTACAAAGATCAGGGCAATTGTGATTAGCCCGATCATCAAGGAGGTGAGCTGAATGAATTATCAGAGGTATTTATTAACAAAAAGTACTATAAGTTAAATAATTTGCTTTTAAGATTTCATAAAGCTGTAAGGCCGTGTATCATGTAAAATTGTTTCAACTAATGATGAATTATGAAGATTTATTAACATAAGCACTATTTAATAACAATTTAGTTAACTAACTGTTTGAATTTCAGAACTGTGATTGTTAATATTTAACTTTTCTTCGGTTTAAGAAAGTAAAAGAAAGATAAAATTGTAGTTTTCGATACAGGGATCGTAAAAGCGATTTTAAAAATTGATAAAATGTGTAAAGTCACACTTTAGATACACAGAATTGAAAATAACATTTTATAAAAACAATAATAGTATAATGTCTAATCTGAGATATACTTCGATTACATTATCTTATCTTACTTTAAAATAACTTTCTGCGACCTATTGATATATTGTTTTATATTCTATTAATATTTATCGATCTCTTAAATTATATCTGAAGCTTCTATTAAAGTGTAGCCTTATAACCATCATAATATTAATAATAGGTTTACCTTCATAATATTAGCTGATTTTGCATCTTTTTTTGGACTTTCTGCAATCCACTGATCTATAAAATCTCGATAAATAATACCTGAAAGGGTATTTAAGCTGGCACTCATCGTTGAGAGAGCAGAACTAACAAGACCAGCTAGAAAAATACCTGGTAAACCAGGTATTCGGCCTGCCACATCCATTACATAGTACGGTAGAGTTTGATCATTTCGTTTTACCAACTAAAAGAGTTTCATAATTGATAATTATTCTTCAAATAAAATCCTCTAAATTTTTAGGCAGGACCGTTACCCGGAAAGGCCTTATTAATTTATAACTTAATTTAAGTATTAAAACCTTAGCAGTTAAAGGATCACAGTCATGGTATTTAGCATAAATAATAAGTCCAGTGATGACGCAGCAAAACTGTAGTGATATCCATCCAAATGCTAATAGAAAAAGTGCTCTGAAATTTAAATTTCATTAGTTAAACATTCTCGTAACTATTTACTTATTCTTATTTGATTATGAATTGTTTTTACTTTCGAATATCGGTTTTACTTCCGATGGCCAAAAATCTTTGAATAAACTTTTGTCCAACTGTAAAACGACTGAGATTGGCAAATAACTGTCCAATGGTCATTCCCCAAAATGTATTTCTCAAAAATGGACTGGGATTCATACTATTAATGACAATTATTGTAGTTAAAGAGCTTATTAAACGTAATAGGTATCAGGTCTCTGAATAAATAAAAGTATATTATTTACTCTTACTCAAAAATATCAAGTCGTTTTCCTTCATCGGCAATTTTCCAGACTTCGGAAAAACCTCCCACAGATCTCAGCCCTATTATTAACACGGTGAATAAGCCACCGATAGTAAAAAAGAATTGAATGGTATCAGTCCATACGACTGCTTTAACTCCACCCTGAATAATAATGTTATTAGTAATAAAAATGTCATTTTATACAACAATTTTAAAAATTACTATAAAATATTTACCATACTAGTATAACTTATGCAAACAAGGCTAAAAATTGGTGTTATTATATGAATATTATACCCAGTTACTTGAGAAAAAGCCAATGCAGGAACATAAATTACAATTGGTATATATATCATTAGTGATACAATATACAAAGAAGATGCTAATGTTCGAATAGTTTTCGAGAATCGAAGCTCTAAATATTCATAACTACTTGTAAGTTGAAGATTATGAAAAATAGGTATGAAAACATAAGCTGTTATAGAACAGCAGATAACTGCTGGGATTGCTGTTAAAAAATACTGCGCGCCGTGGAAGTACACCTCTGTAGGAATTCCTAGGAACGTTATACCTGATAACAAACTTAGAAAAAAGTTCTCTTAATTAATAGTACTTTAAACATCTAGCTGGGCATGTCTGTGCGTGCGTATGTGTGTGTGTGTGTGTCTGTGTTTGTGTGTGTTCATGTATAGTTTCAGCATAAAAAATTTTAATTTACACACGTACGGCTGAAATCACATGGTACGACATAGCACTGCGGCATAGACCGTGCGTCATAGAAAGAGCCAATCAGCGCTATGCCGCATCTCTCTTTTATGATGCACAGCTTGTGTGCCCTGTTCACATGGAGCGGCATAGAGGTTCTATGACTCGTGAATTATTAAAACTTTTATTAATAAATTTATGCATTTATATTAAAAAAATACACATTTAATATATCGAATAAATATAAGATATGAAAAAGGGGATATAATGGGTGTAAAAAAAACTTCTTTGGTGTAATTACTTGTTACATATATATTATTTTGTTATTAATATAATAAGTTTTGCTAAATAACTATGTAAAAAAACTCATATCACTTTTTTAATACTTATAATTTATTAAAATACACGAATTTTAACTGAAAATTTAATGTTTTTAGTTTTATTTTTCATGATGTTCGTCATAGAACCTCTATGCCGCTCCATGTGAACAGGGCACATCACTTGTGCGGAATATAACAAGTGCGTCATAGTTCCGAAACAACATTGTATCAATAGTTAGTAAAAATTGTGTAGTGTCAAAAGTTTGATACTTAATCATGGATAATAAATTAGAAATGCTATCTGCGACTATCAAAGTATTATTTTATCCGATTAAACGGTTTTTTCAAATTTCTAACCTATAAAGGCACCTTTTACTCTATGTGAGTCCAGCGGCCGAACGGAGCAGCATAGCGCTGATTGGCTCTTTCTATGACGCAGCGTCTATGCCGCAGGTCTATATGCCGCACCATGTGATTTCAGCCTTAGCATAGAGGATAAATTTATAGTTTTTTAAATTGTGAAAACAGTTTAACTAACAATATAAATTAAAAATTACATTTGTTATCAAACTCTTACTATTAACAAGTTTTCGTCGTTAATCGTTGCAAGCGTATTATAAAAAGTTTAAAATAAATATTTTTTCAGTTATAATGACAAACTAACTGGAAAATCTACAGAAAATAAATTGAGCAGGTCAAATACAACTACCTTACATGTTTTCAGCTACAACGCTATTTTAGACAAAAAACCGTTGATACAAAAAAAACTAATTTTCTTACTTTACACATACGTGCGCTCGCGAGTGCGCCTACGAACAAACACATATGTACTATTTTCTTACTTTAATTTTATAGCTATAGTGATTTGATTGAATTATTACTACAAACCTTGCAAGAATGCTTATAGCGACAGGAATGTATGACATCGTTTTTCCACCAAATAAATATTCCGCAGCACTGTCCTGTTTGCTAAAGAAGCCAAAGTAGACACCAATCAGTAGACTAACACCAAGTAGTCCAGTAAATAGTAAATAATCAGTCCATCCAAACGTTAATTGTTGGATTTCATTGCTGACCAAGAATGATGCGTTCATAATTGCACTAGTTTCATGAAATATACAAAAAAATATATTTTTGATGCATGTGTTTTTAAATAGGGTTTATGTGTGAATGAAAGGAACAACTTCAAATGTCAGTGCACGTTTGTTCGTTATAAGAGAATGGAATTTTAACTCACATTTTTACTTAACGCTATCGAGCTACTATAATGATTATTTACTTAAAGATACAGGATACCTCTTGAAAGATTTATTAACTATACTTACTAAAACTGTATTTGAAGATATTATATTATCTCGTTGCTTGCAGAGTATACGGACTCCTTATTGCACAGGATGATATATATTTATTTTTTTTGTTAAACAAATTTGCATGAGTATTTAACAAAACTTATAGACTTAATTGTAATTATTTCAGCACTTTTTATTATTTTTTGAAAATGTTTTTATTAAATATTTGTGATGTTTGTTTTAAAAATTGAACTAATTTGAGCAAAAATCGTTAATTTTGATATTTCTAGAAGACTGCTCACAGTATCTTTCTCTGTAAAACATTGACGTCCATACAAGTTTGTGAATGTAGATAATCCTAATTATAAATATAAATTCAATCGTACCAAGTTATCAACTGTACGATTAAGGATTAATTGAAGAAAATACTTTTAATGATTGAATACAAATTATTAATGAGAAAAAGAATATTATGACCATTTTATTATAATTTCTAATTAATAGAAAAATTGTTTGGTTATTTCGCAGTAAAGCAAACAATTTTTGGTTTCTGAAAGAAAAAAATTTATAATGATTAAAATTTTCGACACTCAGGTTTCGGTAATTTTCTAGTCCTTATTTTCTATTTTTCAGTTTTTTTCAACACAAAATAAGATTTTTAAAAAGTACCTGAATGTATCTACTTGTGTCTAAATCATATCTGCGTCATAAATCACGTATGAATCAAGATATGCAATATATATATCTTGGGCAGGTTCCGTAAGCCGGATTCCCTATTTTTTCGGAATGCCATCAAAGCGCATGTACGACATACGGAACAAGTGAAGCTCCTTGTAAGTGGTTTACGTATTAACTAGATATAAATCAATAGAATCTTAAAATAAATTAAATTATATTATTATAAATATTCACACACAGAAATGTCATTATACCTATAAAAAGTTCGAAGTTATTACAAAACAATATTTAAATCTCGGTTTATAATTAGATAGGTGACAAAGCGTCGAATTAATAAAAATGTGCAAAGCGTTTAAAATTCATGGATTTTTTTTTTGTGAAATTACTTATCAAGATAAACAACTAATACAATTTTTTTCATATTGCACGCATTTTTTAAAAATGGACTAGATCTTGCAGGGGCCAAGAAATATGTTTAACGATCTTTTGAACTTTAATTCGATATTATTAACTTTATAAACCTAAAGTAAGTCTTACGTAGTTGGGGAATATGATATTATTGAGGTTATGGGCCATCCATCCATTATTGTAAAAGAATCCTGTCCGAAATAATAGGTTTTCAATTTGAATCATCTCGTATCTTGAAGTCTAAATTGCAATTTCAATCGCGTCATCTTCCTAATTAGTTTATATATCTAAGAAGTTTATAAAAAACTGTGTTGATGACTTTCGTATGAAATTCAATTGATCTAATAATGCTAAAGAAGAAAGTTTACTTTATGTTATTTATTTGTTTTTATATTTAAGGGGAGGGTTAACGCGGGCGACGGGCATTGGAGCGGGCGGTGGCACTATTGTAACAGACAAGATTTCTACAAGAAAAATTACTTTATATAGGTTCAGGATAAGAGGGAAGAAATTTTACTTTCTTTTGGATTTTTTGTAGGGAGAAATAATTCGAGAAACAAAGCAATTAGATTTTACAAAAAAAAAATATTAGTTTATTGAAAAAAATGATTCAACGAAAACTATTTATCAGCGCGCGGATTTTATCTACTCTCATGTGGAACAGAGATACTTCTCACACCTCAGCATTGTGCCTCGTTAAATAAGTCAAAGACCACAGCACTGAGAGAGCAAGAGAGTATCCCCTGTTCACTTAGCAAACGAATTGATGTTACATTTCCGTGTGAGAGCAGAGAATTAGAACATTTTTACACTTGTGCGATCAGTCAATATATACACACGGCAAATATTTTTGTTAGTGAATCATACAACGCCGCCTGGCGGTTAACATAGTAACTAATTTCGCTGATGTATGAAAGAATCATATCGTTTATTCGAATGAAATAGTTAGTGGTAAATTAGGGTCATTATACTATGCTGGGGTAATAGTATAGTTGACAATTTCCATTCGCTCTTTTTGTCCAGAAAAATGCGGATAAAACGTGAATTCGCGGGAAAAAAGTAACTTTGCAGGAAAAAAAATTAGTTAAAAGAGAGAAACAAGTCCAACTTTCGTCCCGCTTTTCAGAGAAAACAGTGGCTATTTTTTATGAGGTGGGAATTAAAATTTATTTTTGTTTATAGTTTTATTGCTGTGATGTCCAAATTATTGTTGTATTATCAAACTATTAAATAGCAATGTAAATTACTATTTAATAGATTAAAAATGTCTATTTATTCTTAAAAAAATAAAATATCTTGTCATTTATATATTTTTATTTAATATTTTAACCCAAATTCATAATAAAACTTCTATAAATATTTTGATGGCATTTGTTATTATAATTCTAACGTAAATTAAACATTACATTTTTTCTATATCGATACAGGTACTTAAAATGTTGACATTTATTAATATTTTAAATATAAAACATTTTGCTCGTTATATTTAAAATTTTTTTAATATGTTTAACCGTCCGAGTACATACACATATTTTTCCAATCACGAAGTACACTCTGGGTCAATCTGACCTTATTGATTTTTTGATCGTTCACCTAGTGATGCCAGATGAATAATATATATAGTAATAAAAACTTATGTAAATTGGGCTATTTATAAATAGCCCAAATCCGGCAACATTACGTTCACCATTCCACAATTACTAAACCAAATGGCTTAGAAAAATTCTGTGATATACTTTTGACCTCGTAGAAAAAATTTATGTATATTATAAATACTGTTGAAGATAGCTAAAAATATTCGCCATTAAAAAATTTTTTTAAAGAAATTAAATTTTATGAATAAATATATGTGACTAGTTGACCCAGTGTGTCCTCGGAGGTTTAAGAAAAATAAAAATTATCTTGATTGGTGAAGTAATGTTCAAACAAATCAGATAATTGTAAAATTCACTCGGTTCATCATTCGTTCCCTTTAGTATACATAGAGCTGTATTTTATTCGGTACTATAATTGTAAGTATAATTTCGAATTTTTCAGTCTATTTGGATCTCTGATGAAAAAGTCGATCAGCCAGTGTCCGTTTTATTTTCGGTATGAATATCTTTAAGATTTACTTCAATGTACTTCTTTTTAGGTAAAAATCTGCAATAAAACAAAAAATATAAAAATTACATTAAATAATATTTGGTATTATGATATATAATTTTACTTATGAGGTAGCACCTTTTTTAGTACTAGATTACAATTTCTTTTTCTAGTTTCTTTTTCAACGTTTCAACAAAATCTTTAACCCGCCGATATAATATTAAGCAAAATGAATACACACACATTTATTTTCGAACTACTTGAAATGAAAGTATATCTTAGGAAAAAGAAAGTAAAAAGGCTTACACAACTTTTTTTCTTTAATTGCAACATTTCTTGTTATAGCAAAACACGAAAGAATACAACATATTAATAATTTCTTGTAACAGTTGACTCTGAATATTTAGACGGGTTGCTTTGATTATTGAATTTTATTTAGATTATACGATTTTAATAAGACATTCTTAAAGTCTCTTTTAAATAAACAATATGAGAAATTCTGTAACAGAATCTGTTAGGGAATATTCGCAGAATAATTTCTCATTAGTGGATAGATGCATAATTAATTCACTAGCTAACAATAAACATGTTGTAGATATTGTATGTACAATAGCAAGAAATACTATTTGTATTTTTTACATTGCCATATTTAATGTAGCCAAAAGTATGGTCCCAAGAAATGGGGAAACTTTTTTGGATGGATGATAGTGTGGTTCAAGAGGTTAATACGTTACGAAATATATTACAAAATATTTGTTAAACAGTTAATTTTTAAATGCACAATAATACGTAAGAAATGTTGCTAGCTATAGTTATATAATTAAATCAACAAGTGTTTCAAATTGAAAAATATAATGGCACTATCCCTTTTATTAAAATTGATGGCTATTTTTTTCACGGTTTATTCGCAATCTCATTGGTTGGAAGCGTTGCCATGCTGTAGCTATGTGCATGGCAACATAATGTTGTTTGTTTATATTTTTCTTATAAGGTTATTTTCCTATTTCTGAACATTGTATTCAAAGCATATAGTTTATCTCCGCGCGCGTGGCGCGCGTTTGATCTAGTATTTTCATTAAAATTGTCTATTTGTAATTATTAATGATATATTTGATACAATTTATAGAAACTTGTGAGTATACCTAGTTAGTCGACAATTTTGCTAGCTTATTATAAAAAAATTATATTTTAATTCAAGGTTTACCTGTGATAAGGAAATATCAAAAAACAAATTGATTTAAAGAACAATGTTATCAAACATTTACAGCGAGTTTTGAAGTACTTCCTACTGCAATTCTTGTTTAAATATCTTTAAACTTTTAATATAATATATGAACTTAGTACCCTTATTAATAAAACTTGTATAAAAATATAAAAAAAATCACGATATATTAAAAAGTTATCCGATCAATTATCATATACCTTTATTTAGCGCAATAACAACTTAGTACTTTCCTAGTAAAACTTGTTCACTCTGTGTGTAAGAATTTCTTTGTTGACGTTACTAGTCTAATAGAATAATCGATAAGATGAAAGTGGAGAATATTTTGTCTTGTTGAAACTATACATACCTATGAAGAACAGGTGATATATAATCAGGATTGACGCTAGCGGCGTCCATTTCTTTCGTAATGAAACTTATAAATAGACCAGTGAGTATACCCACTAGACTTCCTACGAATGTAAAATGAAACATTGATATTCGAAACAAAAAGAATGGCTCGTCATCGGGATTTATTGGCGGTTTCATAGTTGTTGTCAAAATTGTTTGATTCGTAAAATCACAGCCTTCTATAGATGTTGGAAGATGCTTGAAAAGTATCCTATTATTAATTACGTGCCTTTGTGATCCAATAACTAGCCATATTGTGAAAAGAAGTGATGCATAACCACCGACAAGAGCACCTTTCTTGCCTATATGAGGGAGTAGCATTCCCATTACGAAAATTGCGAAAATTGGCGCGTCTAATATACTACCAATAGTTAATAAAATTTCATATAACGTTCCTAATTTTTCCATTATGAAAACCAAAGCAACTGCTATCAGTCCAACAATCACAACAGTAGCCTAAAAGTAAAAAATGTAGTACTGTATTATTTCGTAGTAACACTTTAAAAAGAGATCTCTAATACATTGATTGCATTACCTTCATAATATTTGCCGCTCTCGATTCTCGGTTAGTACTTTCAGGAAGCCACTCATCAATGAAATCATCGTAGAGCATACCGCTTAAAGTATTCAAAGATGCGCTCATAGTTGAAAGTGATGAACTAACTAGACCAGCTAAGAAAATACCCGGAAGTCCCGGAATATGTCCCGCCACATCCAGGACAAAGTAAACAAGAGTTTGGTCAACACGACTTACAAGCTTTAAAAGTAAAGGACGAAAGGTAAATTATAAATTGATTAGTTATCATCTCAGAATTTTTCTTGTAATCGAGATATATTTTTTTACATTATTTCAATGTGCGCTTACTTTAGCTCCAAGAGGATCACAATCGTGGTATTTGGCATACATCATCAGCCCAATTAACGTACATATAATTACGATAGTCACCCATCCAAATATCATTAACCAAATAGCCCTGTAATTTAAGGCCTTATTAATTGTCTAAATAAATTTGAATGATAAAAAAATAGAATAATTTTATCATAACTACTTTCTAGCATCTTTTTCTTTTTTTACAGTTAAAAACTTTTGGACATATTTTTGCCCACAGCTGAAGCGACCAATACATGATGTTAACAATGCTGACTGTATAGCCCAAAATGTATTTCGTTTGTACATACTTGTATCCATACTAAAATAAAATGACGCTATCATGAACTATAAGTTTGGTGAAATCAAATACGTATGTTTTTTAATCATAACATTATACGTTACTCAAAAGTTTGAAGTCGATTTCCTTTACTCGCAATATTCCACATTTCTGAGATTCCACCAACATTTTTTAAGGCTGTCACAAAGACAGTGAATACACTAATTAATGTGAAAACAAATTGGAAAGTATCTGTCCATATAACGGCTTTAACACCACCCTAAAAATGTAAATAATATTAGAATTACGAGCTTTTCGGCAAAAAATTAATTTACTTAATTTTATCTCAATTTATCATTCGATTTATATATTAAAAAAATGAGATTTTTTTTTCACCTACAGTTAACGTTAAGAATTTTTTATAAGCATATATATTCAATTTATATACATACCATACTTGTATACGTTATACATATAATGGTCAAAATAGGTGTTATTGTGTGAACATTATATCCTGTGACTTGCGAAAAAGCTAACGCAGGTACGTAAATAATTACTGAAGTAAAGGCCAGTAAACCAATGAGATATACTATTGATGACAATTTTCGTACAGCTTTTGAAAAGCGCATTTCTAGATATTCGTTAGTGCACATAAGTTGAAGTTTGAAAAAAATTGGCAAAAAAACGTAAATAGTAACAAAACCAATAATGATTGCTCCGACAGCAACATTTAGGTATGATGTTCCATAAAGATAGATTTCTGTAGGAGCTCCTAAAAATGTAATTCCCGATAAAAAGCTGAAAAGATATAAGCATTTTGACATTTTTCAAATATTTAATTTTATTCTTGAAGATTAAAAAATAGTGCATTCCGTAAACAGTGCGGAAAATAGGTGTTGCATTTCAGGAGTATAGTTTGCCGCCCGAGAAAAGCGAGGGCCACAAATTACCCGTGTACGATACGCCTAGATTGGGCACGTGTTACATTTTAGTACATTATGTAACAAGGGAGAAACATCGCTCTTGAATCCCGCGGGTGGGTTCACCCGAGGGAATCATCGACTTTTCTCCGGAGTTATACATATAGTACTTTATTCCCATCTCAACTGTGGACACTTTTAATATTAAGTGGGTTATTTATTGATATTTGGCTGTTTATATGGAATTTACTTACTTTTTTCAAAAGCGGGAAATATCGCCATATTTCCCTCTTTTGCGGGAAATATCGTCATATTTCCCGCAAACGTTAAATTTGTTGAAAGAGGGAAATAAATCTAACTTTTGTCCCGCTTTTCAGGGAAAAAAGTGGCCATATTTGTTGAGATGGGAATAAACTATTTTTTTTATAATTAAGCGCGTGAAACTCGGCGTTAGATGCCAGTTTAGCGTACGTACAGTACCCGTTTTTTCATGAGTGCGTAAAGTGTTTACTTTTACTTTACAGACTAGTGAAAAGAGGGGGTACTTAGCGCACTTTAAAAAGACATCGAGGCTAAAATCAAGTTTTACGCACTTAGTTACAAAAATAACTTTAACATATTATATGAACATTTACCTTGATAATAAACTAACAGCCACTGGAACATATCCCATCTGCTTCCCTCCGAAAAGATATTCATTAGTTGTATCTTGTTTGCTGAAGAATCCGAAGTAAACACCAATTACCAAACTTACACCGAGTAAAGAGCAAAAGACTAAATAGTCCAGCCAATTAAAAGTTAAATACTCCATTTCCGTAAATTTTTATAATGATTATAAAATAATAAAAATGAAAATTATAAAATATTAATAATCATAATCATAACAATTAATGTAATAATACTGTTACTGAAGAGGATCTTAAACGGTTGACATATCAAACCGAACTGATAGTCTAACAGACTACAATTAAACACCAGAGTCTTTAGACAAAGATATCGACTATATCTATATGGTAGATATCAATGCATTGGTCATCAGAAAATAAATAAAAGACTACTGTAATGATAAAATGTGTTTATTTTAGAATCTATAGGAAAGCATTATACATTTTATATTCCGAAAATTGCCGTAATATGAATAGATTTATGATGGTTTTCAAAATAAATTTTTTGAGTATTCAATGTTGTTCCAAAAAACATTTTTTTTGTAGACGCCAGTTTTCATTTTTAGAATGAAAAGTTATAGGTGAATTAGTTATGGGTATCGATACTGTACAACTCTCCCCTTACGCGATGCATGCTGCATTTTCATTAGTCAATTCATGATTGATCTACATACCTATTAATGAATGAATTTGACTGCTCGATACAATTAAAAAGAGAATTAAAAACAAATCAATTTAATAAATTAATTGTGCAGGAAAATACGAAGAAGCGCTGAACAATGTCGTTGCTTATACGTATTCACGAATGTAAGATTGATATCGTGATACAGTCGGCAGTGTGGGATCTGGTGCAGTAGCATTCGATCTATATCAGCTCTTTGTCGCGAGATTAAGATACGCTAAATTATGGCCTTTGAATTTCCTTCAGGCCCCTCGTTTAGCGGATGTTAGCAATTATTTGCAGGCATGGGTGATGTCAAAGTGGCGAATTCTCTTTCTCGTTGGTACCACGTGTCTATAAGCATCTGAATGAGGAATTCGCACGGTACCGATATGAATGGCTTCCCGGCACCCGCGACGAACATATGCGATGAATGCCGTAAAGCTCGCATCACACTCTACTTTTTTTAATTTTTTGTTTCCCCCTATTTTTATCTGTCACGCTTCTACTTGTTTCGACGAAGATTACCGAAATGAATAGAAGCTTGACGTTTATCTTTTAAGTTCTATTATAATACTTCAGTGCATAGATAACGTCTTAATCTTTTGAACATATTTGTTGTAAAATTTTAATTACCGAATTATGTAATTTAGCATCAAAATTGTATAATCATACTTGAAAGGAAATAGTATTGCAACTTTCGGATTTTATAAAAATTAATTCATGCACAATATATTGTTAATTATTATATAACATTATTGTTCGCAATTTATACATTTTTGATAGGTTTTCCAGTTACTTTGCCCAATTCTCGGTGAAAATGGTATTGCATGGTGGTATTTTATGTACGATAACGCAATAAATCATAAACTTCTTATAATATTTTAATAGCGGCAGTGTGTTACAATAGAATAATATTATAAATTAATTATTACATATAAAATGTGTCTATTAGACATACTATACATTCCCTTACTGAGAATTAATATTTAAATATTATGAAATGTGATGTATTTCAAAATAGATATGCAATTATACTATATTGAAATAGGTTTATACTAGCTGGCTCGTATACAGTTAAAAACAAGATCCGTTTTTGACATAAAATTCGTGTTAAAAACGGAATCCTCAGCATACATTTTTATCTGATTTAAATATCCAATAAGATAAATGCACACCCAAAAGTATTGTGTACCTAGTGCTAGTAAAAAACAAATAGACGTTAATTTTAAACACAATTTGTAGAAAGATCCCTCTTTCTACACAAAATACAGAATTGAAAACTGTGTATGATACGATTTCCGAAGCTTTCTTTTTTATAATTGTAACAAAACGAAAAGATTATGTCATTTGAAGCATGATTTTTCAATTTATGATTGAAAATAATCAAAACTTTTCATAATTTTAAACATATGTACAATTTCAAAAAAATATGATTTTCGCTATACGTTAGCTGAAACGAACCGTATGTTGCAAAGACATGTGCGTAAAGTTGTGTAATTAATTTGTAGGTACTGAGTAAAGCACAAAAAGATATGTCTGCGATGTCTATAAATAATATGACTTGCTAACGTAGAATTTCTGCTTTTTTTGGTGAATCAGTTCTAGAATCCTTCAGTGTTTTGTCACTGGAAATTGCTTTTAGAGGCACTTCCACATATTTTTTCGTTGGGAGAAACCTGCACAAGAAAATAATGGTTATTTAGGCAGCCATATAATTACTCTGGGAATTCTCAGAAATAATTTATTTTAAAATTTTTTTATTTCATGGAATCTTTATCATTTTATTGATTATATTGTTATATTACACTGATTATCATTGGAATAATTATTAAATAATAATAATTATTATACTGATTTATATTATTTACAAATTTATACGTTAATTGATCATTTAAAAAAATATAAATACATTTTGTACATAAAATATTTGTCATCTAATTGTCGTTATAAACTGCTCAGGAAAATTTTAAATCTACAGATAATCGGATTGATAAGGCGAAAATTGTTGATTAAGTGTGCGCGCAAGTGTACAATCTTTGTAGGCACCAGTATATTATGTATGTAGAAACTTTTTTCGTAATTAAAAAATTCCATTCGTAAACTAAAAGAATATCGTACTTACCTTTGAAATAACGGTGTAATATGATCGGGATTGACTTTTGAGGTGTCGACTTCACCGACGATAAAACTTGTCGCGATGGCCGTGACTACGGCTATCAGCGTACCGATGAGATTGAAATGCAACATCGATATGCGAAAGAGGAAAAACGGCTCGTTCTCTGCGTCTGATGGCGTCATCGTGTCATTGGTCCCTGCGCTTAAGGTCTCATTCAGCGGGTACGGGCAGTTCTGAACGGACGTGGGCAGAGCCACGTGCGTCACCCGCTTCTTGTAGACGTTCCACTGGGTACCGATCACCAGCCAGTGCATGACGGCAAGGGAGACAAGGCACCCGGTCATCGCGCCCTTCCGGCCGACCCAAGGAACCATCGTGCCAAGGACGAAGAGCGCAAGGAGTGGGCCTTCGACGACGCTGCGTATGCTCACCGAGAGCTCGAAGATGGTGCCGAGGTGCTGGACCAGGAAAGCTGCGCCCATGCCGATCAGGCCGACGATAACGGTGACTATCTGCAAGCGTGGAACAAACGTTTACACAGCACAGGGATTAAGTCGTTTGACCGCGTGGCGGAAGAGGTGTTAATACTGATACTGGGCCTTTAGATAAGAACCCTGAGTAGATATTCTGAAATGAGGGATTAGCGGCTTTCTCTTTTCTTCATTTGACTAGTTTCTTAAAACAAACAGCATCTAGGATATGGGTGTGACGATTTTCAGACGTCGTGAGATTATGTAATTGGAATGTCAATTTACTTTTTTAAAGGAAACTTTTAAAAATATTTATTCTTCTCTACGTATAACGATAAAGAGCTAAAATATTTTTATATTTTTTTTAATTTTGTTATTATTGATTTATTGTTACTTGTGGCTATAACTTTGATATTTTGAAAAGCGTTTTTTCTAATTGAATATTATAATCTATTAATTCTTATAGAGAGGTTAATTTATCTGGTTGATAACGTTATTTCAATGAACTTTTCCACTGAATTAATTTCACGCGCCATGAAAATGTTTGCAATTGTTAAATTTTATATAAGTTTCAAAATTGACGAATATTTAATTGTTTGAACAATAATGACGACAGAGTTTGTTTAGACGTCTTTAAAAAAGTTTTCTGGAGAACTATAGGATGAATTTACTAAATATAACATGAAATATATCATCAACAATAACTATAATCTCTAAGACAATAATGCCACTTTACCGTATAAAATTTTTAATAGCTCGAGAGCAAATCAATTTTAGAAAAGAGTTATTAATAAATATTTTGAGAATTAAATGAAAAATTCCTTGAATTTGAAAGAAAATAATAATTTAATAATATTAAAAAGCAGTTTCATTCTATTTTATAGACCTAAAGCATATAAAACTTAAATAAAGCGACATTAAAAAAAAAAAAAAAAAAAAAAAAAAAAAAAAAGATAAAAAAAAAAAAAAAAAAAAAAAAAAAAAAAAAAAAAAAAAAAAAAAAAAAAAAAAAAAAAAACTTCATAATGGTCGTTGCCCTGACTTCTTTATTTGAACTTTCTGGCAGCCACTGGTCAATGAAATCGTCATAAATTGTGCCCGCAAGGGTGTTTAAGGCGGAGCTCATTGTAGAAAGAGCACAGCTTACAAGACCAGCAAGGAAAACTCCTGGAAGGCCAGAAAGATGCCCAGCAACGTCCATAACGTAATAAGGAAGAATTTGGTCACCGCGTTTCACAATCTTCAAGGAAAAATTTATTAGTGAATTATAATTTTCATTTCTTCTAAAATAATTGCATTAATACAGAAATTGAGGAGATTATGTATATTTAAAACTAGTTTTCGTTTTTGATAATTGATAAGGTTTAATTTCGTTGTAAGAAGTTTTTAATTACATTTAACAAATGTAGTAATAAGAGTGTTTAATTGTGTATTGATATTCCAGCATTGAGAAAATTTTGTTACTACGTAAATTAATTCTCTTACCTTAGCAGCTAGTGGATCGCAATCATGATAATAAGCGTACATAATAAGACCAGTTATTGCACATACAACTTTCATAACTATCATTCCAATAGCTAGTAACAGTATCGATCTAAAAATGAAAGAAAGTATTACATTATTGTATTATCAAGCGTGTGCAATGAATTCTGTAAGAATGATAAGTTACTTTTTTGCACCGCTCTCGTTTGGAATAGATAGATATCTTTGTACACAGTTTTGACTAACTCCTAGATGTGTAACTAGTAATACTGTAAAACTTATACTCATTCCCCAAAATGATTTTCTCACGAAAGGACTCAAGTCGAAACTGCAAAATAACTCACATGAAGATCTAATTTGTTAAATATCAATAAAATAGGTATATGATATTTAATAGTGTTTTACTTGAATGTTTCTGTACGATTGCCTAATGTGGCAATGTTCCACATTTTACCGAATCCTCCAACTGTATGGAGTCCGATAAAGAAAACGGCAAGAAGCCCTCCCATTGTAAATGAAAATTGTATTGTATCCGTCCAAATAACTGCCTTAACGCCACCCTAAATGTTGAAAACATATGACAAATTAATAAGCCATTTATCAATTATTGTTTACGTCTGATGACATTAACGTTACTTTTATACTATAATAAAGTCTTACAATACTCGTATAGAGGATGCAAATACAGCAAAGCGTTGGTGTAACAACGTAGAGACTGTAACCGGTGACTTGGGAGAAGGCCAGGGCAGGCACGTAGACAACAATCGGTATATACATGATCAAAGATATGGCGTACATCAGCGAGGCCAATATCCGTATTTGATGAGAAAATCGAAGCTCCAAATATTCGTAGGTGCTGGGCAATTGGAGCTTATAAAACACGGGTAGAAATATGAAGGCTGCAATGGTAGATGAGCCAATTATCGTTATTACGATGAGTAAATACGCTGAGCCGTGTAGATAAACTTCAGTAGGAACTCCTAAGAGAGTCACGCCGGAAACGTGCCTTAAAAAGTATTATATACAATTATTAATCAAAACATAAACTACTTGTCGTTACTTGATCCTTGATTAAAGTTTTACTCTAATTCTCAATCACTGGATCACATCAGTTACGTGTGTAGTGAAAATT
>JAPYZO010001935.1:0-27079 GCA_030522905.1 Torymus flavipes
AATTGGTTAAAAATAATTCTTTGAAAAAAGCTTCTTTACTATGTTATCTATACTTCCGTTTTTAAGATTTACACATTTCTGATTTGACTTGGAAACCTACTTTGCAGAAGGGTTATAAGCTTATAAATAATTTATAAAACTCATTTAATATAGTAGTTCCTTCTAATTTCCGAATAAAACACTAAGAATTATTTTCAAACTCTGGTATGATATGATTTAGTGTAATTTTATACTCAATTCTTATAAAATCAGGAAAACTCAAGGTCCATTTTAAAATCAATTATTAAATACAACAAAATTAAAGTCCTCTTCCTTTCTACAAACCGTTTTTCTAAAATACATACCTGACCCAAACCCCTTTCACGAAATCAAATTCAAACTAAAATTCTCTCTTCTTCCTGAAAAATTCATTTTCGCATTACACCCTTTGTTTCCGTGTCACGGACAACGCTTCAACGCCGTGAAAATCCAAATTATCGCCGCGTCGCCTCTTTCCGCACACACCGCGGAAAAAGAAATCCATATTAGCCTGCCTCCCAATCGATATACCTTCCGCCCTAAAAAAACCCTACCTCATCTCTCTCACCCACACCCTCCGTAATTTTTTACTCCTTCGCTTCCTCCTTCTCACCTATACCGCTACTTTTTTTTATCGCGTTCCAGCAGTGGGTTAATCGAGCCGATAAGCCCGTAGCGGCAGTGGCGGTTCGATCCACGCTATATCTACACCTCCTCCTCCTCCGCCCTCCAATGAATCGTCCGACCGCGCTCGCGCGTGCCTTCGATTTTGCGAGTGAATGGTATGTGTATGCAGAATCGCGTGCGCGTATATAGACACTGATTAGGAAAAGATGGCAAGTTGCGATGGTGAAAATGCACGTGCGGCGGGAAGAAAAATGTCTATACTTTTTTAGCTTGTTTGCACTCGCAGCTCGCAGACGGTGAGCTAGCACGTGTCGGCACAGCGGCGAGGTTTAATCGCGAGGTGTGCATTTCGTTTGCTAGGATAGTCGGAGTTTGCGATGGATGTAGGGGGTGGGTGTCGTGTGTTTTCAAGATATGGTTTTTTTAAAGGGCGAATTAGAGATTGGTTCAATGTTTTGAGGAAATATTGTTGGCGATGGTTTATTGAGAGAAATATATAGGTACACTTTATTTGATTAGCAATCAACATTAGTGTGAAAGAATTGCATTATATATGAATGCAATATCGATTTGTAAGTGTTAGATATTTAAATATAGATCATTCGATTAGCGTTAATTTGTTTTTCACTGAATTTACAGAATTTGAAATAATTTCTACAATTTAATTTGAAAAGCCTTCGGGTAAATAATAATAATAATAATATCACTGCGGTTTAGAACACGACTATAACTGATTTATTTCCCGTTTAAAATACAGCATTGCATGCACTTAAAAGACTTCACACTATAATGTTGAATAGCATTGTATAAAGGTTAAAAATATTTCTTTTTATTTTACAAAAGTGTATAATTACAAAATATACTTTTCGAAGGTGAAAAAAGAAATACTTCAAACTAACATAACGAGCCGTGAAAGTATGTTTTCTGTTAATTTCCCACCATTATTGTAAATTTGGTGCTCGTAAAAATTTCATCACTACGCGTAAAAACTATACGTTTATATTCTACAGCACACTTTAAAACAACTATACCAAGCCATACGTAAAAGTATCCCAAATAATTATTTTCCTTAGAAATAAACATACACGTTCTAATTTATATATAATATAACCAAAATGCCATACTATACTTTATTATTTAAAATTTTCCCACAAAGCAAATATAAAAATATCTTAAACTCCGTAAACTTAGAAACCAATCCTTCAATCTACAACACCACCCTACAATTAAAACAAACAAAAAACCGAACTATACCTCGACGCAACGAAAGCTTCTCCCAACCCCCATCGGAATTAAACTCTTAAAGCACCGCTGGCTCGAAACAAAGCGCGAAACGACAAAAAAATGCACCGGTCTCTTGCTTCCGCACGCACCTCCGATAAATCCAAACTATTCCTACTCACGCATCAAGCCGCCACCTTCTTCTCCAACGTTGTTATTCCTCTTCTTCCTCGTCCTCCCCAAGGGACTTGCGGCCAGCACTGTAGTCGCGTCCACGCGCGGACGGCATATCGCAGCGACTGCACGCGGGCGGGCCACAGCACCGGCAGCACGCACCGCGACGGTGTGTTGCTTAGGAACGCACACCACCTTCGGCCGGGGGGTGATGGGTGGGGCGATGGTCAGTGGTAGGGGCGCGAACTCACTCGCGCGCGCTCGCGGTGAGGTTCTTGTGTAACTCGCTGGACGGTGTCGGTGTGTGTAGTTATAGGTAGTGGAGGATAGAGAGGAAGGGTTGAAGAGAAGGAGAGGTGAGATATGGGAGGTTTTGGAGGGATTTTTGAGAGATTTTTGGGCAGAAGGGATGGTTTTTTGGGAGACACAGGGACCAGGGGGTGATTATTAAATCGATATGATGGGGGAGAGTGAGGTGAGGTCTGGTCGGGGATTAAGAGGTTCACCCGGAAATGCGCGGGATAGAGAGAAAGGTATAGGGCGAAGTGGATAATGAGCGTGTGGTAAAGGGATGAGGAGGTATGGGTATAGATGATAACTTTGATAAAAGTCCAAAATACTTTTTTTTTTAGGTATACTATAGAAAATGAGACGCGAGGGTAGTATATTTTTTTATGTTTTATTATTTCAAGTTTATGGTGAAATATTCGGAAAAAAAGGTTCGAAATTTTTAGATTACTACTTGTTTTCATGACAAAATATGTAAATTACCTGTGCGTGCCTCTCGCATGCGCGAACCGTTATTATATTAAACTCTCTGAAGCCACATGTGCATTCGCTGTCGCTGTCATGTACTATTGTCGGTATAATTGCTTCCTGGTTCGAGGAATTAATTAACACGAAACATTAGACGTGTAGTGTCGATGCTTTAATTACTTACTAAATATTTTAAAATTGATAATTCAACTGTGTATAAATTTTTTCACTATTGTTTTTTACATTTAAAATCCAAAATGTATGCAGCCACCGGTATAACACATTTGAAAATTGCCGTAGACCGCGTATAATACGAAAAGGCTTTGACAGACTGACCGATCACGTCCTACTCCCCTCAAGCTGCGATAATCACTACGTAATCTTGTTATTTATGGTCCCAACAGTGGACTACATCAGTTTGCCCAATTTAAAGTAGCCCGAGCTGACCCGGATCCGTACCTGTTTAGATTTGTGTCACGGCATCTCACGCAGATAAGATTCCAGCCCGATCAGGATATATAATATTTATACCCACAACCTATAAAAACAAAATTGAAATAAAACTATCGCCACACATCATTTTGCGCTAAATCTTATAACTAAAAACATAACCTAAATTAAGAAAATAAAAAAAGCCCCTTTACCTATAAATACAGCACGCCATTATCACAAACCCGCGGGTATCCCGCTGTTCCCCCGATCCGTATCTCGCGGGGCGCGCCTGCAAGTATGCAAAGCCGCGAGCGTCGCGCCGCGCCGGCACTCGCCTGATGTAGGCCATGTTGCGCTCTGTGAACAAGTTGGGGGTATAGCTCAGTGGTAGAGCATTCGACTGCAGATCGAGAGGTCCCCGGTTCAAACCCGGGTGCCCCCTCGCCTCTTTTTTTTTCTCGCCGGCAAAATCTATTATTTTTTTCGCATAGCGTGTGCCTGATGTTACCGTTGATTGCGGTATCGATGAAGTTCTATGTATAGATATGTATAGAGGTGTGCGTAATAGAGAGGATAATGGCTCGAGTTTTAAGATAATGGGGTTTGGTATATTTTCGCTGTTGAATAATCGATTTTTTTTTAACTTTCTAACATTTTTTTAGGAAGATATAAAAGAAAAAATATGGATGTTATGAATTATAGTGACAACAATTATTTTTTATATTTTTCATGAATTAAAATCTTGCTCCGAAAATTCGAAGTTAGTGGAAAATAACACATTTTAGAGCTGATTTTAATTAAATACGTTGATTTTTCATAATATTTTTTTAATTTATTTAAATAATTCGTCATTTTTATGTAATATTTGTCATTGTGATTTGCAATCTAGAACTTCACAGCATTTCGGAGCATTCGTTGTTCCAATATTTTATAGAACACGTGAAATTTTAAAATTCACAAAAGCAATTTAAATTTATTTCGTTCGCTTATTCAAATGTAATCAGATTTTTAGAAACCAATAAAATATATACTCTTAAATTTTTTTTTCACGTTTTGTAATAAAAAAATTGAGGATTCGTTGCTCCAATATTTTAAAGCACGGATAAATTTTAACTTAGAAAGACAATTGAAGTATGTTTCCTTTATTCATATTTAATTACTGAAAATTAAGATGCGTATCAAATAATACAATTTCGGAGCAGTTTGTGTAGAAGACGAAAATATAAAAGCAAAGTAAGTATATAAATTCAACTGTAATTAATAACAACATAATTGTTAAAAACATAAAAAAATGTTAAATTAAATTTATAAATATTTAAATTAATCTTTATGGCCGAATATTGTTTCTAAAGAATTTGGAGCAATGTAAAAGCCACATTCGATTTCAATTTAACCGTTCGATCAAGCCTGAAATGCTAGTTCGCATAATTATGCAGATTTCCACATCCGGACTCATTCCATTTATAGACCACCGGCAACCACATCCACGATCCACCTACAACTATATAGCAACAATACTATAACCATACACCCAACCTCGAATCACAGTATATTTAAGTCTCGATCGCTATACATCCATAGATGTATAAAATTCGCCGACTCAGCACGCATATCTATATGTGTATATGTACACATAACACATGCAAGCGAATGAACGGACAACAACATTAACAAACGTGGCGATAAAACGCAAGTGCATGCATCAGCTGCGCAGCACAAAAAGACGAGCGGCGTGGCGCGGGAGGAGAAGTGTTATGAGTATAGACGACGAATGATACAAGCTTAGTGAAGAGAGGGACATGGCCGCGTAGCTCTCGTTATGTTTTTGATAGTAGTGGCGCCCGATGCAGTCGTCTACGAGACGGGAGCTCCGCTGTGCACAAAAAGTCCGTAAATAGCACATATAAGGGGGAGATTATATCGCTGCGGTGCAGCAGCATCGCCGATTTCCTGAGAAGGAGTAGGAGCGGAGGAGGCAGAGGAGACTGGAGAGATAGGACGCGTGTGTTTCGGAAGCGAGCCGCGAAAGCTCAGCGCGCGACACGCACACACATACACACACGCACGCGGAGTCATGAACTACAATCATACGGGAGCTCGGAGGGGTGAGTTCCGCACATTTTTTAGAGTTTTCCGCTGATTTAACAATGATTTCGGTGTGAGTGGGGGAAGGTCGAGTGCTGCGAATGACTGGGCTCGGTTTGTTTATGTTTTATCGGGGAGGTGAGCGCTGCAAGGGCGTATGCGAGACTAACATGTTGGAGCTGCGAGGTTAGGTTTGGGGGTCTAGTGGCAAAACGATGACACCATCATACGTGTGGAGTGAATGTTGAACGTTTCGGTGACGTGGTTCTTAAGATTTTTGTTGATTGCATTGGGAAACGAGTTTTTTAAGTGAGCACATACAAAAAATAATTGCAATTTTTATAGGAAAACCTAAGAGGGTCTTGGACCCATCTGCTGGGTTGTCCTCTCCAGCTTCGCCAATGCAACCAAATCCCTACGCATACAACCAACAGGTAATTTTTTTATAGTAAAAATAAGATTTATAATCAAGATGATTCAGCTGTTTTTTGTGTGGATTAAGTTTATTGATTATTGCATATTGAAATGTTAATTTGAAATACATAAGCAATGAACGGCTTTGGGAGAAAAGAATACAAATACTTGTTGTGAATTGTGTAAACACTGACCAGTTTAAGTAAAAATTGGTACTGCTTATTCATGTTGTTGTTTATTCATAAAGTTAAAGATGTTTCTTTGGTTTACATAATCTTTTTTCATTTCAATATTCAATACAACTTTTCATAGGTATTTATTATTATAAAGCTTGAATCATATTACTAATAGTTGGTGAAAAGTCATTGAAATGAACTGCTTTAAATATTTCAGGTGCCTATGAACAATGGCATGCCAGCAGAGTATGGTTTTAACGTGCCAGAACAAGGTCCTCCTCCTCCAGGTGCTATGCCATCATATGGTTTTAATCAGCAACCCCCAATGCCACCATACCCACCAGCTGGAGCACGAAATGATGGATTTGGAGCATCTCAATTTACTCCACAGTTGTTAGCTGAGCCAATAGTAGCAAATGTGGCTATGCAGTATGGAAATGCTTTGGCCAACCAAGGAAGGCAGCAGTTTGAGAAATATGTGCCCATTACTGCTCTTAGATATTACTTTGCTGTCGACACTGACTATGTTGTTATGAAACTTCTTTTGCTATTTTTCCCGTTTACACAGAAGGTAATACGAATCATGAATAAATATTGTTTTATGTATAAAACAAAATAATAACAAAGATAATATTACTTGTAGGATTGGTCGATTAAGTATGAACAAGATCATCCCTTGCAACCTCGTTATGAAAAGAATGCACCAGACATGTACATTCCTACAATGGCTTTTCTTACTTATGTTGTGATGGCAGGTCTAGCACTAGGTACCCAAGAAAAATTTACTCCTGAAACATTGGGTATAACATCCAGTTCAGCCTTAGCTTGGGGAATCATGGAATTGGTTGTTCACATCATAACTCTGTATGTTATGAATCTTGACACAAGTTTGAGGTATCTGGATCTCCTAGCTTACTGTAGTTATAAATATGTTGGAATCAATGCAGCCCTACTGGCATCCCTAGTGTTCAAGAGGTTGGGATTCTACACAGTTTTAGTGTACTATAGTATATCATTGGGATTCTTCTTGATTCGGTCGTTGAAACTCAGGGTGATACCAGAAGGACATTATTCAGCTACAGGAAATAAGAGGCGACTTTATTTTATCCTCTTTGTTGCTGGAATCCAGCCATTTCTCATGTGGTGGCTTTCGTTCCATCTCATATAAGATGCCAATTATCTAGTTTGTTCATTTTAAGTGCTTTGAGATCGGCAGTGGAGGACACAATGAAGTAAATGCGAGAATTAATATGCGGAATTTAACGTCCCATATGCATTTTTGTAATAAAAGATGAAAGAGAAAAATTTCCGTCGGTCAGTGACCGTGTGATTATTTTTTTTACGAGCCAAAACCAAGCTTGAAACGTGCAAAGAAACTGTAAAAAATCAGGCATAATTGGAGTTACGGCTCGCGCGTCAAATTCCAGAGGAACTTGTGTAAATTGCCAGTACTATTGACGTGTAAATTTTCTTCCTGAACTAGTTTTGCATTAAAATTGTCTGAAATGTACATTTTGTACTTGATATATTAAAATCATTAGCTCATAACGATTATTCGCGAATTAGAGATTTTGTACCCTTTTTTAAGCAGAGTGTTTCACGTAGATTATTTTTCAAGTAGATAAAATTTATATTTTTTCAAATTACATATTTATTAAATGCTTGCAAAATTTAGGCTAAAATGTAATTAATGGCTTAAAGTTTCTTTTCTCATTTGACTTTGTAAATAACTACGAGGAGGAATGATTTAGCATTATATGGTGTTAAATAAAATAAAATCAATGTATTTATAAATTGTAAATTAACGTTTTATTTTAACGTATTTTTTATCTAAAGACCATATAAAAATATTCAATATAATATAAAAATATTTCATTCGTAAGTAGAAATTTTTGAAAATTTGATAAAATTAAGCTGTAGAAGATATGATCTACGAAAAGTAATAAACAATATTCAAGCAGATAAAGTAATACACCTTTTGGATATTTTTATTTGAATTAAGTGCTGTATTTTTATATTACAAATAAAATCTTATATTGTATATGTATTTGAACTTTTTATATTTCGTCTTAAAAATTCATTTAAAAAAAAGATGATCATTTCTTATCTTCATAATGAATACAAATACATTTTAGAAACAGTTATAAGTACCTATACCTACACAACGCAATTTCCAAAAATTCGAACTTTCTCATCACCAGATAACACAAATCCCTCCATTTTCGTGCTCCGACCTACCTTACCAACCGCGACGCAAAGCTACTCCGATACTTAATCTTTCTCTCGCATCCGCGTTCACTACCGCCAAAAGTCTCCCGCGGCGAGGCTCCCCAACCACACACACACACAACCTCCTCTCGCTCTTTCATCCAACAATGCCTGGCGAGCATCAGCGACTCCTCCCCACCTACCTATCTGCACCGCCTGCAGAGACTCTCGCGAGCTCACCACAGCAGCAGCAGCAGCGCAGCAGCAAACAGAGTCCGCGGCGGCCGTGTCGTTGTCAGTAGTCGAGCCGCTGCCTAGGCGAGGAGAGAGCAGCATAAACTCGCTGCTCGCGCATATACTATCTATAACCTGCACACATTCATATCCATTGCACACCGAAACACACACATACCTTCCACGCAAGTGTGTGTGTGTGTATACACATCCCTCCTCCTCTCTCACTTTATCGGAGTAACCCCGCGCGCGCGCGAGTGTGGCCGCGGCCATCGGCACCAGCACGACGACGGACTTTAAGCAGCGACGCTCCCGCTCCCAGCCCGAGCCCCACCAGTCATCGCGCTCGTCATCCTCGACGCGCCGCGTGTCCACGTATGTGAAGTGGCGGGACTCGGTGCGCCTTCGGGCGAGCAACAGCACCGACCAGCAGCAGCAGTCCAAACAAAAGGAGCGAAGCTGCGGCGGTGGTGGTGGTGGTGGTGCCGCCGTAGCAGCAGCCATAACCAACGGAGTACTAGGTATACCTAGCACCTCGTCGTTCTACAGAAAGAGGCTCTTCGGGGAGTCGTTCGACCTACCCGACGCCGACAACCGGGCTCTACAACACGCCGAGGACAACGGCTATTACAAGCAGTATCAGAACAACAACCTCCACAACAACTATTACAACAACAACAACAACAATAATCAGCATCATCAGCAGCAGCAGCAGAGCAGCCGAAAAATGGCGGAGCGCAAGGGGGCCGCGGGCGGGCCCCCGCACTTGCTCCTGCTGCAGCAGCCGCCGCTACCGGCGCAGCAGGGCGGCGGAGGTGGCGGGGGAGGCAACATACAGATCAGCAACAAGCCGGTCCCGATGAAGCTATTCGCCACCTGGGAAGTCGACCGCACGCCCTCCAACTGCATACCCAGGTATGTCATTGCGGATGTGTATACTTTATATATATACGTACGTGTACTTGTGTGTATGTGTGTGACATGCGAGCGAGCGAGAGTGAGCCGGGTCGACCCCCCTGTCACTGCGCGCGCGCTCGATGATCATCCAGCTCAGCTCAGCTCTTTCTCTCTCTATCTATATATATATATATATATATAAGTATATACAGTATATGCACGCACTGTGTCGCCTTTCCTTTATTTCGTTACGCGCGCGAGAGAGCAGGGACACATGCACTCGAGAAGAGAGCGCTGATGAGTTCTCCGGCCGCCTCGTTTTTTCTCCTTTTTTTTTTTTAAAGAACCCACCCCGCTCCAGTATGTGCATTAGACCGGAGCTTGGCCCTCGTTAGGGCGGGACTCGTTCTCTTTTCTTTCTTTCTTTCTTTCTCTCGCGCTCGGATTAGCCCGGATTCGTGAAACGAAGGGGCTAGGCCGCGGCCTCGCGGTTTTCCTTTCGTATAGGTATGTGTATATACACAGAGAGAGAGATGCGGTGGAAGTAGTGAGTACAACGTAGGGCGGGAGAATCGACTTTTTCCACGCGCGTGTGTATGTGTGTGGGTTTCGGAGCGCGGTGGCACGAGAGCCGAGGGTGTGTTTGAGGCGGAGAGGATGCGCGAGCGCGCGATCGATGATTTAGCTGTGTGTGTGCGGTGCGGGGATTGTTGCAATCCGGGCCATTTCGCGAGATGATGGTGATGATCCCCGCCCGTGTCCGGGTTTGTGTGTGTGTGTGTGTGTGTGTGTGTGTTTCTGAGTGATGAACGTATTGGTGGAAGGTGGCGGCAAGGTGAATTCCGGGTTCGGATGTGAAAAGAATGTATGTGGCGGACGACAGATATTTCGAGTGTGTAACTGGACGAATGGGGTATACATAGATTGTGTTTTTATCGAGAAGTTCTAATGGAATTTATTTATATAAATAGGTGTATGTCTGTGCCGAGGGTTTATTGGCGCGTTATACACGTGTGTAAGGATCGAGGGTGTGTGTTTGTAAACAGATATTATATATAAAAAAAACACCTATACGTACGCGGCGTAGTGATTTATTTATAAAAAGCAATTGGTTGATAAATAGACGACTTTGCGCGTGGTTCTATAAAAGGTCAAAATATTCATCATTGATGGGTGAATAAATGCCAAATTTATTTTTGGACGGCGCTACATTTATTTTCGCGTTAAAGTTTATCGCATATATGTATATCTTCTTTCTATTATACTGAAACGCGTCGGCGTACAAATAGCCCCGTCGATTGATAAATAAGCTTTTCATTATAATTTTAAAACATTCTTTTTAATAATCACCGACGACGCAGTATTTTTATGTGATATTCCAGTTATAAAAGTGCTCACAAAACACTTCGTCGTTAAGAGAAATTTAAATACCCGATGCTTGATATAGGTACCAATTCTAATGAAAATTCCACACGTGATAATTATAAAAGCCGAGAGCGCGAGTGAAAGACCAGTACTTATACGACAACAGGCTCATTATTCCTATACCCGTTCGTATATATATTTTGGTCGCTTGTTCGCAGGCAGGCATTGATCTACTTCTCTCTCACATCAAAGCTATTTTAAAGCCATTTCGAGCCACAAATCCATTTGAACGCGACTATAATGTTCGTTAATTACTCCGAAATGTACGCGCGAGCGAAACACTGTTGCCGCATTCACCCGGCACTTTTTATACTCCCGATTAATTTCGTACACACGCACATACACCCACGAGCTATCAGTCCACATCACACACCTATGTCGCTTTAAACGCCTAATCCACGTGTGCACACGAGCACTAATCGCCATACGCCGGCCCGTAATTATTTTCATCGGATAATTAATATATGTACACGTATATAGTGTCTCGACCGAGACCGTGGGATTAGCGCGAAAACCATCGCCGGCTCAATTTCAGATATATGTGTATACATAGACGTGTGTGCAGCAGCATCGATCTCTCCCTCGCTGTAGCTCGTCGAAGGAAATTTCGTAAGCCGATATCGCGATAACATTTATCATGCACCGGATACGCGCTCTTATCAGCCTCCCGCGATCGCGTTAATCAGTTTTCAGCCGCGCCGCTATGCACGATGGCTTTTTTTCCCGACCGGGTTAACGTACGCTATGTGCGCTTCTATATAAAGTAGAACGAACGAGGGAGAGAGAAAAAAAAACGTGTGTTCTACTATTATATATAGAGCGTATGCAGCGGTTTTTTTTTTCATTATCACTGGAACATGTGGCTAGTCATCGGTGATTCACACGGCGCCGTGGCGACGACGATGATGATGACGAGTTATCGCCCGCGCGCGCGTGAACGCGAGGAAAGCATTATGCACCGGTTCCCTGTAATTATTGCGGCGCACGCGCTCAGGTGTAATCAGCGCGCGCCTGTGATAATGACTCTTTGCGCGCAGTGTTTTCCTTTCCTTTTTTCTTGTATTTCCATGCGTGCGATGGTGCACTATGCTCGTAAAATGGAAAATCGATTACCAAATGACACGGGGAGAATAAAAGCCGGACATGGAAAATATAATGTACTTTGTTCGTCCTCGTTACGTTGAAAATGTATATTAAATTTTCGCGAGAAGTCACTGTAGGGAGATACATACGTAGAATGTAATCGTATTATAGAAAGTCGCTGACGAGGATAATTCCGCGAAATTTTCTATCAGTTTCAAGATAAATTCACTGTATGCTCCGTCGCTTCTTGTATTATACTTGGGTTTCATTGTGAAACTCGAATTCTACGTTTAATCTCTCTATTTCAATTCATAAAAATACCCCTACGTTTTATCGTATACTATTCCACAGACAAATTACTCGCTAAAATTTAATTAAACAATCCTTCTCTCCCACACCAGCTTAATTAAAAAAACCCACTCTACCGTTGCACACACATGTCGCTGACAATGACACACCACACCGCGTTGTCCAAAGCCACCCGCTCTATCGCCAGAATAAACGTCTCATTAGCGGGCGAATGATTTAATTTCGCGCTATAAATACATATGTCAACAGCTCGTTTAACGCGGACCGGTAGCATAAAATCCAGGATGATATATACCGGTACGCGCGCGCTTGTATCACATGGATGTGACGTGGTCGACAATCGGCGACTGCAGGTTGGGAATTCACGCTGTGTCGCGTGTATGTGATGACTGCCGGAAGTGTCGCGCGGAAAAAAAGGAAGGCGACAAGTGGTAGCTGGAAATAGAGACAAAGGGTTCTAGAGGTAGTTAACGGCTGACGTGTATACATATATGCCTCTGCTTATGGTACGACTAGTATATGAAGTTCGTTCCAGAATAAGACTGCAGTCGCGTTAAAAGTCCACCAAAGCATGTAATAACGGTCACTTTTCTTCGGCCCCCTCAAAAACACATCATCAGGCTAATTGATTCTTGACTAATGGTTCCCTAAATTTGTCCTCCTCTCTAAGCACATGCTAATAATACAGCCCCTCGCGCGCGATCCTAGCCCGTACTGTGTATACATCGTCGGTGGCTCTCACATACACCCCACGATTCATTAATTCAGCGCAACAATGCTCTCTTCCTTTCCGCTCTCTCACTCCCACGGTAGCCCGTCGCGTGTAATCAATAGCCTCGAAAAATCTCTCTCTCCCTCGCGTAAAACCGGAACATTAATTGCGTTTCGGCGACTCATCGTCGCGCGCACGGCGCCCCACAGGTGTATACACGCGCAGTCGCACAATAATAACGACCGAGCCCGGAGGTAGTAAAAAAGCGTGAAGCAGGAGGAGAAGGCAGAGAAGGAAGTTGGTATATATCGGCCTCTGGCACGAGCGCAAACAGCGGTGAGGGCAAAAAGTGAGGGAGGTACTTGGATTTACATTTTGTTCGTGAGTACACGGCGGTGGTATGAATGTATGTGTAGTGGAAGAAGAGTTGTACGCGATGATTGTTACCCGGATAATGAGGATGAATGACTGGCGTGAATTAGGGAAATTAGGCAGTCTTCCAAAAAGTCGAATTGAATTCATTAATGCGTACTTGTACAAGCGCCGAAATTTCGGTGATCTAATGAGACACGCATGTTACGTCACCATATCTCTCTCGGTACCAATGAAACTCATTGCGATTAAAGTGGCCTTTATACTTATACTTCCTTTCTCGGATATAAATCACCATCATCTCACTGTTCTCTGAAAAAGAAGAAAGAGAGACGCGCGCTACCCGAACTTTACGTTTCGCAATATCGAAAAAGTCTCTCTCGTATACTTACTCTCCCCGAACAAAGCGCAGAACCCAAGCCGTCGTCGTTGCACGCGCGGCACATGCATTATTGATCACGGCGAGCTGGCGAGGGAGAGAGACGGAGAACTCGCAGACAATTCCGCACGCGCGCGCTCGCTCATCCCCTCGTAGACGAACGAACGGACGCTAGCTGTCGGTTTCGCTATAGACAAGAAGAAGAAAGAAGAAGAAGTATAGTATAGAGAAGAAGAAATATCAATATTTACACGAGCCTGCTGCTGCGAGGTTCCGCCGGCGCCAATAAGCGCACGTTTTTGTTTTGCTTATCGGAGAAAGATAAGGAAGATGTGAAAGTAGCGCGGAGTATATACAGCAACTAATTTTTCCGCGAGAGAGCTGTCGGATTATATCAGAGAGCGCTGCAGCCAAGAGATGTGGAATGCGAATGGTATTTGACGGGAGGGGGAACCGAAGCTGCGAAGAGCGTGCGATGCAAGTTCAAATAGATATTATCCCGCGCCGCTTCTAAACTATCAATCGATTATTAATATTAAATTGAATCATAATGAATATTTAACGACCGCTTTGACGAACTTGATGGTGTACAGTATATTCATAATATGGAACTGCGCGTCGTGATGCGCGAATATATAAACGTGAATTTCGATAGGAATTGTGCACATCAAAATGACGCGTCGCTGCTGCTGCATTCCGCTGAATTATCGATGGCCGCGGGGATACCGGGAAAATTATACCGAGATGCGCCAGCGGTGCAATTTTCATGGCCTTTCCTTCTCGCCCCCTAGTTTTATATACGCGACGATTCTTCATCGATTTATGCGCGAATACCGAACAATTTTCGCAAACGAGAGTCTCTCTTACTTTTTTTTCTCTCATCTTTACGTTATCCGCGTCGTCCCTATATAAATCTGAAGTATATATGTATACCGAATCAGATAAAATATATAGCTGTAGTAGAGAGAAATCACGGCTTTTAAAGGAAACGCAGATCCGTATCGGTATACTTATATCCCTAAGACGAAGATTAATAACGCATTCTGCGCTCGCGTTATCGTAAATCGTAAGTTTATTATAGGTTATTAAATAACATTACGGCGATGAATGAACTTGTTGTGGACGCGTGGTACTCTTCAGTGGACAGCGTGCGCCTTGTCTGGAAAAAATGGAACCAAAAAAGCGGCGTAATACGAGAGTCGCGCGCACGCTATAGCTCCTGTCAGTCACTCGGTCGGACCGATTTTCCCAGCGAAGGCTTTAATCTCTCGCATTCCAGCGAGGCTCTCTGAGAACCGTGACTGGATTAGTCGGCATTTCGGATGACGGAAATACTTAGGCAAAGAAAATTATTACGTTCGACATCGTAACTTTTCATAATTTTTATGTATACGTATAAAAAGAACAACACCTTACGATGAGAGTACTGCAATAATCGCTTTTATTATATCATCGGAGAGACAAATATCACCGTAAACCTAAACTCTTGCACCCGGATCGTAAAACAATTATCGATTTCCGCCGAAACAAGCAAACTCGCAGACCAAGGTCTCTCTCTCCCCTTTTTTTACACTATACAAAGTCAAACTTCTTCCCCACCAAGCAAACTTTTCAGCTTCGTGTTATATATCTGTGCAGTGAGAAAAAAAAAGATCCCCGGCTCGCTTGACTCCCAAAATTTATTCCTCTACCCCGAAAACAAGTTCTCCAGCTCTTGTATACACAGTCTATACGCGTCCTCCCACAGAGGAGAGATTTATTCCCCTCGACGCACAATGGCAAAGACGAATCACGTTGATAATTCGTCGGGTGTCCTCTCTCAAAAACTTCACCCTGCGCGCATCGCGTGATCCTGAAAAACGAGAGCCGCTCTTGAACAGCTCCTTTCTCAACGAAAAAAAGAAAAGGTGACACGGAGTCGTCGTCGTCGTCGACACAGCTGCAGCGCCTCTCTCTAGTTCTCTTACTTCATCCCCTCCCCGTTCTTCTTCCCTTATTCTTTCGCGCGACTGACGTCGTCGTCATTTGGCAGCCGCGCTCACTTTCTGACGTAACACACTCGTTTTCTCTCGGCGACCTGCTGCATTGCGGAGGGAGAGAGAGAGACATCGAGAGCTGCTGACGGTCCTATGTTATACATATATGTACGCGCTCTCTCGAGAGAGGAAAAACAAACCGCTATTGTCCTTCGATGCATCGTTACCGGCTGCTCTGCTGTGGATCGCCCTATTGCGCGAAATTGCAAACCTCAAGAGAGAAAAAGAAAGATCGAACATGGAAATCGTTTTTTTGCCAACGCGCGCGGTGGATTTATGCTCTCGCGTGTTTATTAAAGAAATGCGTGTGTGGGATTCGATTGGCGCGATGCCAACGTCAACCGGCGACATTTCGCCTGTCCGCGGCACCCGTATATAAGTATAACTCGCGACGAACAATATAACGCGCACGAGACAGAGATAGATTCATGCGATGTGCACGCGAGGTTTCACTTTCGTGAGCGTGCTCGCCCCCTGACCTTTGATTCGTTAGAGCTATCTGCTACTCTCGCGTTCTGTGGAGAGGAAAAATGGCCGGGGTCTCTCAATTGACCCACTTATAGACCTCCTCTTGCGATATCTGTGGAAAGTCCGCGTATATAGGGAGCTCTCTTTTTTTCCCTTTTAATAATCAAATACGTGCAGCCCCGATTAAAGGAGTGCGCTTGCATGATGAACCATGAATATTCACAAGACGCGACAATATCATCTTGATTGCGGGTCTATTCGAGAAACTCGCTCGCTCGCTTTTTTAAATAGCGCGCGGATTATTGAACTTTTTGCGATGCGCGTGTGTGTGTGTGTGCATCGTTTGAATATTTCGGAGAGAGTGTGGCGCTGCGCCGCCGGCTAAATTTAAGCGGGCGAAACTATTTGCGTCCTGTGTATGAGTGTGCGATACACGCGGTCCTCGTGTGCGCAGTGTATATAGTTTGACACGCTTTTGGAGATGTAACAAGTATTCCGGGCACGCTGTGATTTCCTAATAATGACGAAATTTCACGTGATGCACTTCTGCATGCGCGTTATTATATAGTTGAAGGAAGCAGTTTAACGTATAGTTTCCGACCAATTTGTGTTATGCGATCGAAAGTTTGATAATGCCAAAAACTCCTGAAATCAGAGAAACAAAAGTCTATCAATTAACCGCCATTAGCATAATATATAATCAACTACTCCCTAACGTCCCAAACAGCGAAAAAAAAAGAGAAGTCTCCGTTGAACACCAAATCAAACAAGCCCTCGGTCTCTCTCATCATATAAGTACCTACACAAGGCTAGGATCAGGCGAAAAAAGAGACTATCATTTTCCCCTCTCCACGCTCATCCCAATGCAGGCGCAAATATTTACACTCTTAAGCTGCGGCATCACCACAGCAAACAACACACACCGAGCGTATCAATATCGTATACATACCGCGCAGCAACGATATACTCCACCTACCTACACAGGCAATACTCGAAATCCTCCCAGCTCCCCTCCGCACGTATACCGGACACTCGAGCAAATTAGGCGGAAAGGACGCTCTCTGCGTGCTTATGCAAATCGCGCTCGCGCTCTCGTAATAGCGTTCGCTCTCTGTGCTCGACGACGACGACGACGTGATTTTACACTCGCGCGCGGAATTCATGAATGGTCGAATTAATGAATGAGCGGGAGAGGTCGTACGGTACGTATGTACTCGTGTTATACCGGAGCGATCATCATCTGAAGAGGAGCGAGCGGGAGCTTTGCGCGCGGGAAAAAGAGACGACGGCGGCGCGAGTTTCATTGTTTGACGACGCTGCGCTGTTATCGCTGTTTCCATAATAAAGCGCCTCGCGCGTGGCTGCTATCATCATCGCTCGTTGACGACTACTGCGCGTGCACGGATATAAATACGAGAGAGCGCGGGAGTTGAATGTTTATGAGGCGGAAGAAGTGGTACCGAGATCGATGATGCGAGGTTCTGGTTAGAGGAAAAGTTTTGTAATTCGTGGGTTATCTGTCACGAGCAGAGGTTTTTTTACCGCAATCAAACAATAAAGATGTAATCCTCCCGACATTTCGCGCTGCTTTGACAGCGAAAACATTAAAAATGACGCTGTCATAAAGGCACACACGTACCAAAAATTTTCCTATCCGCATATATCATAATAATAATCAAATCTAGCGCTCTATTCATCTGGTGAGAGAGACACTCTGCTCTCACGCTAGACCGCCCGGACGATAAAAGAAGAGAAACTGACACAATAACAACGATGCGCGCGCGAGACGAGTTTACGACTCTATTATATGCGAACGACAAAAAAAATAAGAATAACAAACGGACGAATATAATGCTGCGCGCGGTATAGGTCAGCTGAATAGGAGCGAGAGATGCATTGAATGAGAGAAAGAGAGAGAGAGAGCCTCGTTAAAACGTATATACGTATACACACATAGACGCGCACGCGCGCGATAAAATTCCTTATCATTATCCAGTGCGTATATTACGAACCCGCGCGCCGGCGCAGCCTTGAAAGGCGAACGCTGCTGCGCTGCCGTCGTCGGCTTCAATGAACTCGCCTCGCGCGCACCGGCGAGTCCTTTCCGAGAGCGCAAGCGCGCGATGGAGACAAGAGATGATGAATCATTACGGAGATAAAGAAATATAAATATTGTAAGAATTTTAATTGTTTGTGTCGTAAATTATTTGAAACAGTATATAGTGGCATATTTGCAAGAATTCATTTTTTCGATTCGATTTATATGGTTCACAGCGTAGGTGGAGTATAATATAAAGTGGGAGAGAAAAAGAGACTTGTTCTTATTTGAAAAAGGAGAGCTGCTTCCGTCAGATACGAGTCTCTGTCCTCCGCAGACTGCGCGTACCTAGACCATCAAGCCTCATTCTTTGATCTCTCTCGTCGTACTTTTACGAGAATCCAATATAATATTTTTATAAGATTTTCCTTGGCACAAGACGTTCATTGTATCGCTGATATGAAATTATTAGATTTTCCAACCGTGAGCTGCCAAAAGAAGTAATAAATTCCTTAACGTCGTTATACAGTTATCAGACTTGACAGCTCTGTACTTAAACCAGATTTATTAATTTGTACAGGACAAAAAAACTCCATGACACAAACGCGCTTAATGCACTTTTTATAGCATCTACTACATAATGAGAATATCAAAATAATCGGTTGCGCAACATCGCCGACGATTAATTACAGTATATATGTATCGCGCACAAAGGAGCCACTCTCCGCGCGAAAAAAATCGATTTCGTAACCCAGGCTACCGAAAAAACCTTAAGGACTTAATAGCAGCGCGCGCACGCCTTCGCTCCTCTCTCTTCCCCTTTGGCATACCAGATTATTAAACTCCTCTTCGCCTACGGCGCTGCATCGGCCGAAAGCTACATCTAGCTATGCCTGCGGCCTCTTCTTCTCCTCCCACTCCGCCGCAACGTAAACAGACACGCGAGAGCAAGAGAGAGAAAAATCGACAAGAAGAGTTGACGCGAGGTCGATAAGACGAGGCGAGAGATTAAGCTAGCTCTCTCTCTCTCTCTCTCTCGCGCACCGTTAAAGCCCGTTCCAAGCGACGAGTCCTCTTCTCTCTCTGTCTCCTGCGCGTTTTATTTTTCAAAGGCCTGAACAAACGTCCGCGCTCGATCTTTTTCTTTTTTTGTTGTCAGCGGGGGCGAACGCGTGCGCAGCGGTGCACCGGGTTTGAGGAGAGAGAGAGAGAGAGTGGGGATACGTGTATCGGTCGCTTGATCTGGGGTGTTTAGAGGTAAAATGGTCACCGGGGGATGGGCAATAAATCGTGAGGTGGGATCGCAGATTGGGCTTTGTTGGCGGCTGGTTTGAAGGTGAAATCGTTTTTTGCTTCGTCCAAAACAAAGAGAGAAATGTGAGTCATAACTCATAAATATTATGCTGAATTTGTGGAATAAATTTATTATGTAAATATAATGTATATTCGCGCGTATTAAGGTGGTAAAAAAGTGGAGGCTCTTTAAGATAAGACTGATTCATCAATAAAACAAAGTGGAAAACGCTTCTTCGTGAGAATTATCATTCTTTGTCTAACAAGTCGTAATAAAAGTTATCAGACGTCTATTATACTTGCCATTTCAAGCGCCGGTCGAGAATATAAACGGCCACTACAACGTACTTACATCAAACATTGTTGTTTTCTTTTTGTCAAGTCGCGGTTTATCGAACGCCCTCTTGCCTTAAAACGGAAAGGTCAAACTCCGTCGGAGTTTCTCCGTCGTTCAGCGGCCAAAGTTGAAAGATATATCGCGAAAGTTCCCTCTTCCAGAATCCCGTAAAATATATCGTACCAAACATTCTCAGCTGTGTCCTGTAAAACCTACGTTATAAATTTGATAAAATGCGATCATCACAATCACGCCTTCTCCTTTCAAATACCTATTAACATTCCTGAACGCTGCTCGTGTCATTACACCATCGCTCAATGTCCACTTATATCGCGGAGCATACTTTCACCGAAACTAGCGCGTGAAAAATCGTCGCGTCACGACGCATAATCCAACGTCTCTCGTCTGGAGAAAAATCCGGTATTAAACTCCCGCACACTTTCGCGAACCACAACACCAGCAGCAGCTGCCGATAGATCACAACTCTCCCACCTCCTATCCATACGTTTTTCCAATAACGGCGCGCCCCTTTTTCCTCCGCCGCATCATTTTCTCGCCTCGAGAAAGACGCAGTTTCCGATATAAAAAGGCTATAATACGATGGAGAAGCGAAAGAGAGTGTTGGGGCTATTATAGAATCGCGCTCGGATTGAAGGGAAAGAGGGAGGAGAAGATGCGCAGCGCGAATAGCTGAGCGATAAGTCACCATGTACTTATATACTTTCAGCGCGCGTCCAGCCGTGCGGGCGTAAGAGTAGATTGAGGGGTTTTCTATAATAGCGCGGTTCCGAGAGGATGGGCAGCGAGCGGGAAAATTAGTTTATCATGTGAGATGACGGAGGTATAGCTTAGTCGAGAAATTAACTTGAAAAAGTGGATGATTGCTTGTTACTGCTAGTTTTGTATTGTATGGGTAAAGATTAGTGGAGCGCGTTTCTTATCAGCAGACACTCAATGGAAAAATTAAATTTTATATATATAACAAGAGGCGTAAATACTGTTAATCAATGCGCTCAGTATAATTGAAATAACATTATCATTGTTAAAATAAGGATAAATATATGATTCTGCGGTTTATTATCAGATAAAGCTAAGCCCCCGTGTAGAAAGTACAATAATTGATATTTTATTATTTACCACGTTATTGTACTCGCTGCTTTTGACAGATTATAATGCAATAATCAAAATGAGATTTGAAAATATTATCAATTAACGCTTTCTTCTTAAATTAAATCGTGAAATAATTATTTTTATCCAGAGCACTGACGTGTCAAATTTAAACCCATCCGCATCGAATCCAAAAACAACCACGCCAACTTTCTTCCCTAAATATAGCCCTCAACCCTCTCCTCGATAAAAAAGAAACTCCCAGCGCAGTCTAGACCCTCAGCCGCGCGAAACTCCCAAAAACGACGACGACGACGACCACCCGTGGCATTGCAAATACGACGACGACGGCGGCCTGGCTGCACACCACGCCGGATATAAAGTATCTCTCCGCGTGTGCGCGTTTGCGACGCCCTTGGCCCCAGCGGCTCTTTTTTCTCCCCACCTATATACTCTCTCTCGCTCGGTCCGTTTTTGGCCTTCTACCAAATCGCGCGGCCAGATCGAATTCATCGTTAACACCTTACTGGCCACACACACATGAGGCAGCTGCCTTTAAGTGCGCCCGCTCTCTCCCTGCCGGGTTCAACGAGAGAGACAAGGTTGTTATGGCCCATTACCTGCGACGACGACGACGGTGGCGAGAGCGCACGTATAGTGCAAGCCTCTCTCTCTCTCTCTCTCTCTCTCTCTCTCTCTCTCTCTCTCTCGTATAATGAGAAAGAGCGACGATGGCGTGACGAGAGAGGGAGATAATGAAGAAGGAAGGTGGGAGTAGATTCGCCGAGCAGGGTGATGTGCATAAGGAAGCGAGGTGGAGGGAATTGGGGTAGTTTAGAATGATTTTGTCGAGGGGTGGGTTTTTGAGTGGAGAAAGATTTTTTTCTTGTCTGGTTGGGAAAGGTGGGATGGTTTAGGTTATTATTAGAGTAGGATAAATTTTCGTGGTGATAATGAGCGCTTGATTATGAGCAGCTGAGCTTGGATAACTTGTTTATATATTTAACAAGTGAGAGTTGTCTTATATATATACGAGCAGGAAAAGTTAACAACGCGTTGGCTGAAATTTTAATCAGGTATACTTTGCAAAATTAAGTAATTTGTTTCTTAATTATACTTTAACTTTCTTGTTTAAATCGAGATAATTTGTTTTAAAGTTCGCTTAAGCGGTGTAGTTTTGGCAAAAGTCATTTACCGTAATATATACACAGTGTCCCAAAAGGCGCTGAATGATAAAATCGCAAGAATATAAAGAAAAAAATTAAAAAGAAAGGTGCGGAGAGAAAGTAAAGGAGAGTTTAAACATTAAACTTTTTTTTGTCGCTGTGTTAATTAAAAATAATCACCGGCCTATACTATATTCGCTTAAAGTTGTCCAGTATACTTAGAAGTTCAGAGAGTAAAGAGCCAAGTGGCGAGGAACAAGGACATTAAGAAACTGGAGAACGAAAAGAAAGGAGCTGCACGAAGAATAAAGCTTTTAAAAATTTGAAAGCCATGAGAGAGATAGAAAAAGCGGCCATCTGCCGGCCGAGTGAATATTCTCAAGCTAATTATTCGACAAAATTCACTGTCCTTGCCAGTTAATGAAACACTCACAGACATACGTACAGGAGGGCGAAGTTCACTGTGTCAGCGCCGTGTGCGTCGTAAATTCGCACTTTAAACGCGCAACAGCGAGACCGGCGCTCTCGGATTTCGCGCGCGAGCGTATACAAATTTAAAAAGAGCGCGCGCGCGACCCGAGAAGCTTTTCATTAGCTCTTACGCTAACGCGCGTCATAAGCGCTAAGATACTTTGCAGCAACTTTGAAAATTTCATTATCAAGAGAAAATAAAAGAAGAGTCGCCTGCGACACCTTTTTCTCTCGTGTCAAGAAAAAATTTTGCCCGTTTTATATATACATTGGCTTAATTGATCGACTCAACAGCAGAAGCAACGTATTAAATTAGATATGAGAAAATCGGTCGGCAATTTAAAAATAACGCGAGAATAAGAGATTGATTGATTGATCGGCTGCGAATTTCCGCGTAACGCGATAAGGCAAGTTCGTACGCGGGGATTTTTTTTTCTTTATTGACACGCACTCACGAACACGTGTGTCGCGTGAAATGATTAGAAAATTTGCTCCGCTGTTTTTACAATTGGAAAATAACGTTTATTTTATCTTTGCTGCGTGCGTGCGCGGCTGGCTCTGAATTCAGTTTACCGAGAACGAGTAATCGGGGATTCATTCGAGCAAATATATAGAGCATTTTCCAGGCGTGAATCGTCATTCATAAATAGCGTAATGGAGTCAGCCGACGAAAAAATTACAGCAGCGGAAAGAGAGCTGCTCAGATAAATACGCGTAGAGGAAGAAAGGTCTATCTTTTTATCTTTTATGTAAACAATAAACTAATAATAAGTGTCACGGTTGCTCGTAAATTTTAGTCCTTCGCTATTCCAAAGAGAAAATGAAAAATACGTGATCTGAGTGCGGGTTTTTTTTTATTTAGCACGTTTACCCGCATTCTTTCAAAATGGTATGTTAACAATGTCAAGGATTTATTTAAATAGATCGTCGCTTCTAAATAAGATACACGCGATTATACGCTTGATAAACATGTTTGCGCAATGCTGGGATGTAATCGAAAAAATAAATTTTTGCATGCGAAAATTCGTCGTATTTTCGTCGTATACGCGGTAGTATTTTTATACTGAACCACGCGTAAAAATTTATGCGTCATTTATTTTAACATATTATATCTGAAAATTACGTATATTATACACCAATTTTACGCAATTTAGTATGCCGCTTGTTATAAATTCTACCACTTATTTTAGAGGATTAATGAGCTTGCGATCTATATAATTTATTAATTTTCATATAGAGTGCATAATTATGCTAATTACATATTCAAAAAATATATGTTAATTTTTGTCACTCTTTCAAAATGATCTCGTGAGTCGATTGACTCATTCATATTACGGTCACAATCCGTGATCTACTTATTAAAAGTGTTACCGTAAAAAAAAAATCCGCACTGGGTCAGAAAAATAAACTCCAAGCTCATTTAAATTCTGATCTCTTTATCCTAAACTCCCTATACCCGAACGGAATATCTTCATTCCGAAATCCTGAATCGACAAAACTGTTATCAGATCATCTAATAACCTCTCTCCTTCCTTCTCTCGACCGACCAAAAAACTCCACTCAGCACCCACATATACACACACATCCACACTACTATTTTTACTCCGCCACTTGAAACTTTTCTCCGGAAACCTCGACAAAACTTTCGTTTTATCATCACCCTCGAGCAAAAAAAAAATCAATCTCCCTCCTTTTCCTCTCCCTTTTAACCCTCCAACTTTAAACACTGATTTTCATGTACACCGAGACCGAAAAAATCCAAGATCGCAGGGCGAATCTCTCGCCGGCGTCTATACATCCGCGCATCAAAGTGAGTCATCTTCTCTCGCGCGCCCCGGAACACTCGCGGCGTGTTTTCTTATGCGTCATTTGCCGCGGGGCTGAGTAATGCGAATTTTTCGGGGGGGGGGGGGGGGGGGGGGGGGGGCATTTCTTCCCCCGCAGCCCACCCAGGCCGGGCGCGGGGGTTTTTGCTCGGATGAATTGGGATGTATACGTGTGTATACGCACGTGTGGGAGGTATGCTGCACGCATGTATATGTTTTCAGGAGTAAACGCTCGGTTTAGCGGGTGTAAATATTTTTGCCCGCTCCGCGCGTACGGATTGACAATGTTTTTGGAAGTGAGTGTATCGTGTTGTTGCAAACGTGTATAACGTGTGGGATGAGAGTCGTTGCTTACAAGCAGGCGATTAGCGCTGCGATGAAAGTTAGTTAATATAGATGTCGTTAAGATATAGAGTGCGGATTAATTTTATGGAAGACGTAAATCAGGATTTCCGACAGTAGCGGCGCGTGATTAAGATATTCAAATTTGATTCCAACGTACGTGTAATTAACAGTAGCTAACTATATAAACTGGTTACGGCGACGACATGCCACGTTCTTCGATCAAATATAACTATTAAATCCTGATGTCGCGTCGTAAATCTCTAATTTAACTTTCTACAAGCTTTTATTTCCCATCTTCTTCTTTTTAATTCCTCCAGTTCATTTAATTTATAGAGCTAAATTCCTATACCAAATAATACAATTATCCACACGTAACAACTAAAAATATAACCAATGCATATCATTTCGAATCTAATTAAAACTCTGCGTATCCCGAATGACCTTCCGATCGCGCACCTCCGCACGTGCAAAACTCGCTCGCGATTCCGCCCCCGCGATTTCCCCACAGTCCCGTATCCCACCAACTCTCCTCTCTATATCGGCTGCAGTATCACCGTTTAATTCGTTTACAACGAGCTAACAATTATCCTCCTCCATCGAAACCACTTCGCCCTCAAGAAGAAAATCAATTCCCCCTGTCTACTCTCACTCTACAACGCCGCCCGCGCGATATAAATCCCACGCACACACACACACACACAGAGCTATAATATGCTGTAATCCCCGCGTGCGCATACCTCACGCGTTGTCTCTCTCTCTCTCGTCGCGTGCATCCGAAGGTGACACACGAGAGCTACCACTTCGACCTTCGCAGAGCGGCCGCTTCTCCCCCGCGCTCGCACACGCATAAAGAGACGCGGAATAAAGAGCTCGCGATCGTAATTAGAATTCGCGGCGCGCGAGGAAGTCCCTCGCTCCAGTTTAATTAAGGAACAATGTCGACCTCATTGTCGCTAGCGCGGGAGAGGCGACTTCGAAATCGAATCGACGCAGTGCGCAATGCAAATTCAATTCTCGCGCGCGCGCGCGGGTGATGTGTGTGTGTTGGTACGATGGTGCTTGCGAGTTTAGAGGAAGGCTCTTTAGTTTCGTATGCGCCGAGCGTATATAGCTGGCTGTCAAGGGAATAGTGACAGTGGTTATGCGTGGGTGCTAGCTGGAGTGCAGGTGTCGCGCGAGATACTGAATCACTCGTGCGTGTGTAGAGTTGAGTATGTAGGTTTCGGATTTTGGTGGTTTTTGGGAGGTAAGGTTGCGCGTTGTTTTTGAGGTGATAGAAATATTTCAGTGTTAGACTTGAATAATACATTAATAATAATGCAAATAATTTGCCAGTATAGTTTCTTAAAACTTGACGATAAAAATTAATATAATTTACATCGTAAAGTATGGGACTGAGCGAAAGTTTGTTAAATTCACTGCGAAATATATATCTACAATGACAAAGTTTTAAAATTTTAATATTGAAAATTTGTCCTGGCAATTCGTTTATAACGTTATATACTTACTTTGTACTCACAGTTTTCGATTTCTCGAGCAACCCCGGAAACTTTTTAATAGCCGCATGTTCCTTCATTTTTCTCATTCACCTTCGCCCTCAAACAGTAAAATTACCCGAGAGCACTTCTTATCTTTAGAAAAGACTTTGAACTGAGGAACAAGGGCGTACTTAAAAAGTTTCAAAGAGTAGCGCGCCTTATAAATATACGCTCGCAAACACGTTAGGATCATATATTGAAGGATAAAAATAGAGAGAGATCGCAAGCTTTATCTAGTGGAAATTGATTCCCCTATCGAGCCTCGTGTCTATATACTCTTACAAAAATCACTTTTTCATAATTTTCTTTTTTTACCATACACGTTACGTAACTTTTTCTTACACCTTAAATTTCTTCCTCGTTGCTTCCCTTTCAACCATAAATTTTCCAACCACTGATCCTCTCTGCAAAATTCGACCTCTAACGATAAAAATCGCCTTATATATATATATCCCCCACCGACCTCCGAACGAAAAATCGCTCCTTCAAACGCGCCGAACCGGAACGCGCGCGAAATCGCGCAACGCTATTCTGCAGCAGCTGCTGCCCCTTTCCCAAAAAGAACAGCCAAGAGACCCCAAGCGCTGCACAAAAGTGGAGCAATCGCTCTACTCTCTCGCGTCCGGTCTTTCGTATAAAACGTGCGCGTGCGAGATTTCGCTCCGTGATGCAGCTTGACTTTGGAGCTGCTATATACATACGTATACGTGCACCGAGAGCGTACCGAGCGCGCGGATGGCATTTATAATGGGTCGCGCATGTGTAATGGGACATAATAGATGGAGCGCACGGAAGAGAGGAGGCTGAAAGCGCACCGCGCCGCGCGCACACTTTGTCCGCGAGTCTCTTTGTGCTTTATTTCGCGCGTTTCGTTGCGCTTTTTGCATTGCATGTGTGTGTATGTCAAGATTTGTAGAGGAAAACACGTATTG
>JAPYZO010001936.1:0-19344 GCA_030522905.1 Torymus flavipes
CCGTTTTCCCCCGCCGCCGCCGTCACCGCCGCTGGTGACGACGACGTCGCTTGCGTAACCGTCAAGTATAAATGAAAGAGAAAGAGAAAGAAAGAGAGAGAATGAGAGAGAGAGAAAGAGAGAGACGTTAAACCAACGTGGCAGCGCAGTGTGATTGAAAGAAGAGAGAGGGACAGAGGGAGAACGTGAGAGAGAGAAAGGGAAAGTGAGAGAGAGACAGTGAGAGAGAAAGTGAGAGAGAGAACGTGAGCGAGAGAACGAAGAGAGAGAGAACGGAGAAAGAGAACGTAAAAGAGGTAAAAAACGTGAGAGAAAACGTGCGAGAGATAACGTAAGAGAGAGAACGTGAGGTAGAGAAAGTAAGAGAGAGGAGAAAACGTCTAGCCGATTATGCATAGATCGCTGAGACCATCATTGCCCACATATATTACATATATTATGTGCGTGTGTTATCCGTCGTACCACTGTCCGTCTGATCTGAAGTCCGATCACTTCTACGTGGAGACAGCCCTCTCTGTACCGCTCCGTCGCGACAGCAAATTTTCAGTCTCTTGCACCCTTCTTTCCAACTTTTTTGCTTCACGGTAGACACCCTGCGACGCGATTCACTACTGCCGTCTGGCCGGATAAGTGATTACGAAAGCGCGGAAAAATGGGGCCGAACGAAAAAAAAGAAGGAATATATATATATATATCGATGTATATTTTGGTCTTTCTCTTCTTTTTTGTTTTTTTAGTAGGCATGCACGAGTAGGCGGTCAGAATGATCGCGTGCCCGCGGGAGTGTTTGATGTATCGGCAAGGAGGGGCGACGACTCGGGCGACGAGGCGCGCAGATGTACGTATATGCATATAGCGCTGAAAAATGTCGAGCTTTTATCAGCGGTTACTAGGTATACCACGGGACCCACACGCACATACATATATATCAGCCAGTAAGTGCTAATCCGAGCTATGCGTCTGGCCAGCGTGTGCACGTGCATCCTTTATATATGCCATTATGGGCGCAGTCGTAAATTCAGATTTAATAAAGCTGCCGGTGGGCGAGTGCGTCTGTGTTTTACTGGTTAAATTTAAATAAAGTGGCTAACGTATATAAATATACGTTATATATGTATATACTACATATATTATTCGACCAGGCTCGATGCGTGTATGTGTATTGCAAGCGAGTGGATGGCCCTGTGCGCTTTTGCATTGTGCAGAGCCAATTTTCGCATATAAGCACTACGTGTGTGTGTCGTGTGTTCCGAATAATAATTTCGGCTTTGTAGCGCTGCACGATTCGCCGCTGTTTTCTTCGGCAACTTTATTTCGCACGCGCGCTCGTGCATTACTTCTGCGCAGTTGCAGCAGCAGCAGCGGTGACAATAAATCTTCGCAAGTATATAGATCTTTTTTCCATTTTTGCGGCGAAGAAAGTTTTTTTTCAAGAAGCTCATGCCGTCGTGTCGTATAATATACAGATGCGTTTGTGCCCGCGCGCGCGCGGGCGATTGAATTAAGAGACGATAGTCGATAACTCGCGTCGTTAACATGCCCCGCTGGAAATATCGCGAAAATATTAACGAATGCAGCGGGAGAGAGCTCGATTCCAGGGGCATTCTCCGCATACGCGGCGCGCGAGGGAAGAAGATGATTGGAACGCAGCCAAACGGCATAGTAGTGCTGTGCGCTCTCGGAGCAACTGAGAATCGAGTGACCTAGTATATATCCGAAGGAGCTGTGCCGAGGATTCTTATCTGCCGCTCAAGTCCTATCAGTATTTCTCTCGGTCCGCTGTGTGATAAAAGCGAAAGGACAACTCCAAGGAAAAATCTTCTAAGCTCTCAAATATGAATTACAACGGGGATATAGCAAGCAAACCGTATCTCCCGGAGGAGGAAGCCGTAGTCGACGTCGAGGACGACGACTATGGCTCTTTAAATAGAAAATATAGAGATGAAATGGCATTTTGTACCTCCCCCGAGAGAGAGAGAGAGAGAGAGACACGCTCGCGGAGGGCGGAATGAAATTACGTAACTGAATTATCGTCAAACATCCTAAATGCCAGCTACCGGGAGAGCGAGCGCTGGAGGGAAAGAAAAAGAGGAAGAAGAAATGCCCGCACGCCGTAACTCGAGAGGAGAAGAAAAGCGGCGCGCACTTGCAGTGCTGCGCATCGCGGAAATGGCTCCTGCGCCGGCAGCTAGCTGGCGAGCGAGTGCGCGCAATAGCAACATGTAAGTATATATATATACGGGAGGAGTGTTGCCTGCCTGCGCCTCTCCCGTAAGTTCTGGCTTATTTGCTCGTCTATAGAGAGGGAGAGAGCGACCTACTTCGCTCATCCACTTCGCCTTGGCCGTACGTGACAAGTTCAGTGACATTACGTACTTTGCTCCCTCTCCCGCTCTTACTGCGCTCGAAGACGGGACTCGCAAATGGTCTAACAACCGGGTACACGTACGTATAGGCACCGCCGCCGTCTCTCGAGATTATGATTATTCCCTCTTAATTAATACAGGGCCACGTCGAGCGTCGCTCGCTGAATTCAGCCGGGAGCTCCGGCGCGAGGAATATTACGCGTGGAAATTAAATTTTTCCTACTATATGGTGTAGACGGGAAAATGGATCTGTGTGTGAGAGGAAAAGCGAGGGGAAAATCGTTCGAACGTTTCTCATCTCACACCCCGATCAATGCTCTTTTCAACGGGGGTAGAAAATAGAATCATCAACTCTACCCTGCGTATACGAGTGCATAATATATATACGTATTTGACACATTATTCAAACTGTAAGCGATCTTCCATCTTTTTTTGTCACACGCTGCTGCCACTCGGGAGAGTATAGAGGCCTCCCCTCGTCTCGTATTTTTCGAATATTAATATACATGTATAATATATATACGTGGACGCGATTATGGGCGGGGTGATGATGATATTTTCGACGCGTTTATTTCGGGTTACATTCGTATGGCTTCCCCGATAACAAAATATTTCCTGTAAATATTGATTGTCAATCTATTTTTAGGGCGTGATATATATAGTATCGAGGGGTTATACATATAGGCGCGGGGATTAATAATGGAAATTTCAGACGTTTTAAAAAGTGGAAACGGGCGAGATGGTGAAACGAATCGGACGTGTGCGGCTTAGTGGTTAAAGTTGCAGGGTTTTTAATAATGTGCTTTAGGTGTGTGAGATTTACGCAAGGAGCGCACGTAAAGAAGAACGAGAGTGCGATGTAAAAGTGGTCGTAAAACTGGGGATAAGCGCAACAGAGTCTGGCTTTCAAGTGTCTTGCAAATTTTTCATTCGTATTAATAATGCACTGGTAATAAAGTTCAAGGACAGGAGCTGTCACGCTCAACTTTTAAATTACTGTCGACGTGTATCCGTGCTTTCCAAAAATCCGCAAAGTCACGTTTTTTATCCCCAAGTTTTGATGAGAGGAACTCCAATATTTTTTGATGGGCCTTTCACGATTTTTATAGCTTGGCAAGTTTTAGTAATACGAACGTTGCTTATTAAGCTTTTTGCTTAAAAAGATATGACGTATATATTAATCTCTCGTAAAATATTAATATGTAATTTGTAAAATATATATTTTGCAAAATTTAATCTCTTTCAAAATTGAGGTCATATCATTTATATTATATTACCTATATTATTTCATATACTAAATAGGATTTTGATGTTTGGTATTTGTCATTTTTGACAGATTATCTAGAAACATATTTCACTAAATATTATTCGTCATCAAGTATTTCAATTAATTCTCTTGAGAATAATTATCTGCACGGCATTAAATTAAATCCAATTTCATTAATATCTTTCGGAAACACAGGGCCGCACTAAAATTTTCAAAAATTTTCTCAATATCGAGGATTTTACGTTTTACTAATTAGGTCAATGGTCCACTCTTAATATATTTTCATTGTACGTATTTCTCTTTGGTTATAATTTCCGTTCTTTATTTCAACCAAGGCTAGCTTCTATTCAGTCGTTTTTTTTTATTTCGAATAATGTTAAGTAAAAAATGAGAGATTATTATTTGCAAAAAAGCCTTCATATCGTACGTGCCTTATTATTACACATAAACATCGGGGAAGCATAAAGTTTCGAGATGAGGACTACATTTCGACGGTACGTAATATCTCACAACTCGAGTAATAACGGCAACTCCGAACTTTTTTTTCGATACTTTTAGGACCTACGAACTTGTATGATATTAGCCGAATCTATGCGACTTTGTAATACTGGTTTAAGTATCTCTTCAAACATTGATCCACATAAAATGATTGCATTTCAAATGCCTCCTAAGAGATTATCTGCTATAAAAAATAGTATACAAATTTATAGATATATGATTTTATGAGCGTAGATTTTATAGGCGTCATAAATCACGAATGTTGTTCAATAAAAAATACGCAACGGTGTCGTAAAATAGGTTAGCGTTACAAAAATCATAAGCTGATAGTTTTACGCGAGTCTATACAGCCTCCAACACGAATCTGCCGGTAAACAAATAATAAATTTGACAATATGCGTTCATCCGTTTTTACTAAGACCATATAAATTACAATAGCAAACTTTATAAACGAAAAGAAACGAAAAAAAAGATCATCTCGGAAAGCCGGTAGCTTAAGTAAACGTTTTCTTTGCATTTGGATAATAGTTTTTTTTTTCCTCTTTCGGAAAAATATCATGAAGTCCAGTTTATCCACCCTCCCTTCGGAGACATATATAATACTGTCTGCTACTTTTTCTCAAATTTTTTTTTCCTTACACCCACCATCGCGTCGCTCTCTCCTCCCCAGTCTCCGGAATTTTCCTCGACTTTCTTCCGGTTTGGCTAGACTGCTGCAGGCACAAAAACACATCACGCGCGGGCGGCGCGCCAGCACAATGGCGGCTCGCTCGTCGCACCCACGCACCACGCGCAGCCGGCACAATAAACACGCACGAAAGACTGGGACGAGACGCGCGTGCGCACGCGCGCTTATAGTTGCTCTAATAAATACGCGAGTAAAAGCATCTCGCGCGTGAGGGTATATAAGATACGCGGAGTCACCTCGAGTTAAATTGCGCGCGTTTCTCGGGAGGATTGTTTTCCGTCCCCTTCGAGTTTTGCAATGGAAATCAAACGAGTTCTCTCGCAGTTGTTGTTATGTTCCTGGTTATGAGATTTCTTGGCCGGAAAAACTTGGAGGGGTTCGGAAGCCCGCGCTGAATATCGCTGAAAAGTATATATATAATGCTTTGCTTTGGGGATTGTGCGATGGTCGTTGAGCAAACAGCGCGGATTAATATTAAGCGAGTATAACGTGTACTTCGCGAAATTCAACCGCAATTTATCGCCAGTTGTTGGGCAGATAAGGAAACTGTAAAACTCGAGAGAATCGTGTGTATATATATATATATACGCTAACGTGTTTTCGAGACCTCAGTGCAAACGCGCGAAGAGCATTTCTCAAACTTTTCGAACTAATAAAGCTTAAGAGTACCGTCCGCCGGCACGATCAGGTTCCCCGACTTTTGATAGCGGATCGAGTCGGTCGGAATAAAACTGGCGTTTCTACACATGTCAGTGAATGGTCCGTGCGTCTGTATACGTTTCAAAATCTGTATCAAATCCGCATTTTATAACCGCAGAAATGAATAATGCGTATCGTAAAATATATGCATATCTTCAGAGTTCTCTCGTTAAATACGAATGATATTTTAAACGAAAAATGAATTCAAAAGCTCGCCGCGCGCATTGTTGTCAGGTTTGTTAACAGATTTAATGCTAATTTGTGCATATACTTTTGCCTGCATTACACAAACAATCGCATTTTATCGTAACACACATTCTGCTATACATCCCTCAGACTCTTAAAACACCTCACCTTTTATAAAAAGTGCCACTCAATTATGCACGCTCGCGCAATAATTTGCAAGATGCACGAAGGAAACGAACTCTCCTCGACGTTATTCATATTACACCCACTTAATACTCGGAATTATACCTGTATAAAATAACTGCTTCGCCCGCTAAAGGAATCTCCCGCATTGTGCAAGAGCGGCCCGGACAATAGTAAACTACGGGAAGGGACGGCGGCGGGAAAAAGCCGGAGAGGCATTAATAAGAAAAGATTTTCTCGAAATTCAAGAGAACCATTATGACCGTAATGCCCTATGGCCGGGTTTTACTGTGCGAAACGGGGCAGCGACAGCGTACAATCTCTCGCCTTACACACGGAGGGAGGAGGGAAAACGCGCGGAGCGGATTTTGCGCACAAGCGCGTAACAAGAAGCCGATTAAGATGCTCGTTTCGCCGCGAGCGAGAGACGACAAGCAGGCAGAGGCAACCCTGTCCCACATTCGAGCGCGTAACCTGACTGAGCCGAAGCGAGATGGGGAGTGAGAGAGACAGATAGAGACCGTATAGCCCGGAAATAAATTGAGTATTCGGTGTAGAAAAAAAATACATATATACATATCGACGGTTCGGTGGAAAAAGGTAACAATTCAAATTTTGCTTGGAAAAGGTGTGAATTAAAATTTTGCTTGGAAAAAGTGTGAATTCAAATTTTGCTTGGAAAAAATGTGAATTCAAATTTTGGCACCTTTTCCAAGCAAAATTTGAATTGACACGTTTTTCCACCGAACCGTCGATATAGTTTAAATCCGGTATATAAAAGCGCATTTGGTCGGACTCTCAGTGGTCAGGCACACGCACTGCGGAAAACCGGGCCTCCCTCTCCCTCTCTCTCTCTCTATCTCTCTTTTCAATTATTTCATCCGCTTTGAACATTCGAGGCTCCATGGCGCGTGGGATTTGGGGTGCAGCGATGTAGCAGCGCTACTGCGCTTGCTGCTACTGCTATACTACTGCTGCTTCGATTATTGATTTGGCCCTGCTCGAAAATCTGCAGTTAATGCGACGAAATCGTCCATTACCTAGAATTATAGTTTTACGGCTCGACTACGTATATATGTATATGTGTGTATCTGTATATACATGGATAGGTCAATCTGTAGATAGAGCGGTACTAGCAAATTGGTCGAGGGATCTATAAGTCCGGTACGTGAAATGAATTTATTCCGAGCTAGGTATGTATACACGTATATCATGTACTTACATACGGACACACGGAGCGTCAGAAATCTGCAGTGACGATTCGCTATGTCTTTTTTTCATTTTAGATTGTCGAACGTTTTACTCACTCGATGAAATGCGAACTAGTACCAGGACCGGCTGAAAGTGGGTAAAAGGAGTATCCGCGTAATTTGCATTACAGTTTCCTCGAAATCCGATGGGACTGAAGTTTGCAACGTTGTAGCGCATTGAAATAAAAAAAAATATATTTGATTTTACTTCAAGTTTATAATAATTAATATTAATTTTGCGTGTAGATTTATTGTTTTATGGCATTAAATAACTTTATGACAAAGATGTAGATAAAATTTTGCATGGCTCAATAACTTTAATTAATTGTAAAAAATTATTCTGTTACACTCCAACGATGCAAACTTTAGACCCATGAAAGCCGTGCGTCATTTTATAAAATGAAGCCGTCGACAAATCTCTTACAGGCTCGTTCTTCTACATAAGAAGATCGGAAAGGTTAGTTCCAAAGGCAGGAATATCCAGTCATTAAAAAAGACTTAGCGTAATAGTTTTTTTTACACACACCATTGTTAGAAATGTTTATAAATGCTCCTATCCAAAGGATTGAAATAAACCTTTCATAATGACAAGAGCTATTGAAATCTGGCTTTGCTTCGACATTCATAAAACGAACTCCATTTCTTCAATAATTGGACGTCAAAATACGGATAATGTGTATAGTTTGTTATTTGTTAGTGTGAATATATTGACAGTTGACCTTTGAAAATGCGTAACTTTTAAAGGAAATAACTTAAAAAAAGGGCATGCACGAAAGCTCGCTTTACGTTCTTTTATTTTATTTATTAACTCCTGAAAGTTCATGTTGGATAGAAAAACGAAAAAGCCATTGCAAATTGCCTGATACCTATTTGCAGCTGTTTTATATTTCAGTAACGCAGCTTTGCAAAACATTTTCTCTCATATACTCCTCCTGCTCCGTGCTTCTACTCTGGGCGCTACGCGTTCGCTCAAAGTGTAATTGAAATGCCCAATGAAAAAATCAATATTTCAGAGACGAGTGTGTATACGTGTATTAGGCAAATCGTTAGAGCTCGACGATGAGGCTGCAAAAAGATTCCGGGCCAGAGGAGGGCACACACTCGCCTACTCGAGCTCCGGACGAATTTCAATAATAAGCACATTACGCGACCATGGGCCATGAGGGAATTGCCCTCTCCTCTCTCTCTGTCGTGTGGATTTTGATTCGCTCCCCCATGCTCGTGCTCTTTGTATATAATGCTACGCATATAGTATAATATGAGCAATTCTACGAAAAGCATCAAACAACTGGGTATAAAAACAAAATTAAATTTTTTTTTAGATGCACACCACACAAGACCATGTTTTTTTCTTTGAACCATTCTGCGTGTATACGAAAAATTGTTACCACGGTCAATCGGTATCAAGATATTTTGCCGACAGTAACTTTATTTCTAAATAATGCTTAAAAATAACCTCTTTCGAATGTAAATAATTTTATCATATATACATATCAAAAAAAGAAGACAAAACTAGAGAATGCTAGCTATTATTTGCTCTTTACAGAATTTATCACATAAATTCTCATATGAGTGTAAAATACAAAAAACATTGTGAACGAAGATGCGAAGAAGCGGGTTTTTGTCATTTTCAAACGTATATTTTCAAAAACTAGTATATTTTACGATATTTTACGCTTATCTTTAAAATTATGTGGCTTTTAAAGGAATTCATATTTTTCATTTTAAAAGTAACCAAAGCTCGCATTGTCAACTTTCATTTTTTACTTTTAATCACGTGCGACTCCCCTGACGAATTGATGTATGTTTAAAGAATTGGCTTTTTTAAAATAAAATTACTATCCGCAAAAAAGCTTGCTACCCAATCGACAGTATCCACGATTTTTTATATATTCATAGAATAATCCAGAGAACGAAAAAAACTGTTTTAATAAGGGCAGCCCTCAGAAAATTTTACATTGATTTTTTGTACCCACAGTTGTTTGATGTTTTACGTGGAATTACTCATATACAGCCACGTGACATAGACCCCGCAGCAGCTTTGTACCTCACGCCGGTGCGCACACGAGACTTTTTCAACCGGCAAATACATTTACACGCGCGCGGTCGCGTCCATGTCCTGCTGTAGCTGCTATATAGTGCACACATGTACCTACATATGTATACACACACACACACACACACACACACACACACACACACACACACACACACACACACACACACACACACACACACACACACACACACACACACACAAAAGTACTGCAGCAGAAATCACGTCGTCATCTATATACATAGACAAGCTTGCCTCTTTGTATTTCACAAGAGAGCTGAGTCGACTGACCTATTTTGATGCATTGCAATATTAAAGAGTTCAGAGAACGGATCGAATAGACCTTTTACTTCAATGCCAGCACAAACAAAAGAGAAGCAATTAAAGGCTCGCCATCTGAAAAAAATTAATCCAATTTTCGCACGCGACAGCTAGTTTTTCTAAGGTAAATTTTTCACCCTTTTTTGTTCGTGTGGCCACACGGAACCTTTTTCATTTGTCGGCGCATATACATATATACCTAATATATACATATAGATATATCGATATATGTATAGGGCTCTGCAGGCGAAACGTATAGCGAACGAAACGGCTCGCTGCCGTCCAAATTACCTCCTTCAAATTCAAGTTTGTCTTTCAGCGGTGAAGTATAGCGTCGAGTTAATGTTTAATGGACGTTATAAGCGAGTTACCACCAGATTGAATTTAACCTTCATCTTCTCTTATGATTACCACACACGCACACCCTGATCCACTATCACCACCGCAGCGTTTGATATAAGTAAGAGGATTTTTTATGCTTCGTCGTCAACTTTTTAATAAATATAAAGAACGTATCGTGTCGGCCAAAGAATAGACGACAAAGCATCTGGCCCTATACACACGCGGCTGGATTCCGCTCTCTCTCTCTCCCCGTAAAAAGTTTTAGTGCCTTGCGAGGAAGCAGCAGCCTCACAAAGTGCGATTGCATCTCAAGGGTATCGTATACCAGCGCGCGTATTGGCGTGTGCGTGCGAGTGTCTCTGAGCACGCTATCGTGTATAGGTAACCCGCCCGGGGGACGGCCTAAGTACATTCCTCTGTCGGCGAAACAAGTATGCGGATTAAGCCACGACATGGATCGTTCGTTCTTGATTAATTGTTAACCAAAGTCCCGGGATACTAGACTATACTAAACTCTCGTAGCTGACGTATTAACAAGAGCCTATTACTCGCGCGCGAGCGGGCGAAGGTCAGAGTGACAAATTTATACGGCGATTAATCATATATAGACGCGACGCCACCGAACTAAATATGCGCTGCACTATTCGACGAATATTATATGTATATGTGTGCGTTCTTGTATTGCGAGGAGATGCCTTGTCATTGTTATTAGGGGAACGTAAAGCAAGTGATGCGACAGCGTGTTAGGTATAACTTTGCGCGAGAAACTCGCCGAGGATGTCACCGTCGCTGCCCGCGAATGTAACCTTGAACGTTAGTCAGCGTCGCGGAGGCTCACGGAGGAGGAGGAAACATCCTGTGACGAAAGCAGTTAGCGAATTAGCAACTATATTTGCTCTCTCTCNNCTCCCGCTTTCTCAGCATTGGCGACGGGATACATAAAGCATGGCACCACCGGGACCAGCGACTATTCCCCTGTATACAGACTGAGAGCGCGATGCTTTACTGCTGTGTATCCAATCAAAGGCTCTTTCAATTAATGCGTGTTTCGGAAGCAGCGAGTCGTGCCCACAGTCGATGAAAGCTGGCTTTTCGGATCGATCGTTTGCCGAGCAATTACATACAAGTTAGCTAATACACCCTATCTCTGCTCCCCCCCCCCCTCCTCTCTCTCGTTCATGTTAGAGAGACGGGGTAGAAAGGTCACGAGGGACGCGATGGGCGAAAGCCAGATTTATCAGAACAAGACGACACAGCGATATCTCGCTCCGAGTCTTTTGCTCGCTCATATTTCATTCAAGCGTTTTAAAGCTCCAGGCTAATTCATTGCGTTCCTCCGGTATCGAGCACTTTTAGCAAAATTGATGCAGTTTTGTGCGACTGTCGTCCGCGTGCGTCCTCTCGATACATATATACGTTAATTAATCTCGGGTATGCTTCGGGAATTTCAAACGACACTCGCGATTGCATTACATCTCAAGGCACACGCGGTGAACATTTCAAACGACAGTCTGAGATACTTTAAGAAATTAACGAAAATACCGAGCTACTTTAAGAAATTAATGAAAATACATTAGCCCGAGAACGCTTCGATTTGACATTCGACTTTGCTCGGATTCCACTGGAAAAAAATTCAATTAGAGATGCCCGTTCTTAGGCTCGCTGCCAGAAAGCTTCGCTCCGACTCTCTCGCTTTCTCCCTATATACTCATGCCACCGCAAATGATGCAGAAAATCGCCCTACTTCGACGTGCCCGGCCCGACCTAGCCCCAGACACACATACACGAAGTCCGCCGCGAATTTATCTTCCAGATTTCGCGGAATACTTACTCTCCTCCATTTACCGATGATACATTTTCACCGAAAGTGCATTTCACTCGGGTATCTCATTTCTCTCGCCCCCCCCCACCCTCCTCCTTATACGTTATCGCGTCAGCTGTCGATCAACGCAGTTCTCGGCTTATTAATACTCTGTGCCGAAAAATCACTGCCTATCCGTCGAATCGACAGCTTTCTCGGATCCGATTAATTATTCACGCGTGATGATGTACGAGTAGGAAAATTTGGTGCGCGCGCGGCCGGCGGAAGAATTCGGAGTATATACCTAGGGTGTGGTCGAACAGAGTTTGGAGTTGAATGCCTGATGTGGCGCATATATTACAGACTTTTTCGTATACGGTCGTACATTTTGCAAGAGGTTTTCCGGGTGTTAAAAACCATGTAGTCAGTCACGTATCCCAGATGCTTTCGCTCAATATTTATGGCTCGTGCTTTTTTTAATTCTTCCGTAGCTCGTTCGATTTTGCTCTTTTGCTTTTGTTAATAAAATATTATATTTGTATGAATTCACTCGTTTTATTCAGGTATCAATAATACATAATTTTCTGAATATTTTTCGTTTATAAATTTGGCATTATTTATCGTACAATTTATGATGGTAAAGTTACCTGCGGTGTATTTGATGAATGCATATGTTCAACGGAATTGAAACACCGCGTTATCATGATTCCAATAAATCCAATCGCTTACTGCCAGTAATGCTAGTCATGAATTCACTATAAAGACGTGCTTCAATTCGAATTTTATACAGAACTCTGGCAACTGCAATCCATAACATTTTTCGATACTTATGTGCTATCTTTTTTTTATGTTGAATATAGAATTATATATAGTTTTAATATAGTTTTGTAAGAAGGTCTGAGAATCGTTTATCACATTATATTTAATTCCATTTTTCGTAGATTTTCTAGATTATCTTTTGATAATTATTTTATATTAACATCAAATATATTTTTTAAGTTTATTTCAGATGAATGCGACAAAATTATTGATGTTACAAAAAGCATGCTCCTGCCTGGAAGTCCTTAAGCTTAATATTATACTGATGTAAAGAGACTTTGCTTTTGAGCATCAGGAAATGAGCAATATATCGTAAAACTTGGCCCGATATTTCGTCAAGGTCTCATCCTTAATAACAACTTTTTACTGTTATTACACTTCATTCTAAACAGAAATGTGGCTACTGTAAAAACATTGCTAAAGTATTTTTCAAATATATATGGTGTTGCATTTATTGCAGCAACATCAAGAAATATATTAAAGTCACCACAATCCTATATTAAGCACTCGCGAATACGTCATATGTCACAGAGAAATTACATAAGCTATAATTACATTTGAAATCTAATTCTAAATTATTAATAGGTTTATTATTACATTATATAATAAAACCCGTTCAATTTCATGGATAAAGGTATCATGATCACAAAGAAATTAGTCATTTTAATTTACCCTCTACTGACGAAACTCTTTATAACTAAATGCTTTTAACTTCCATTCCAATAACTTTCAGAAGATCTTGCAATGCAGTTATTAGTGGCTTGAATGAACGAGACGCGATTATCAAAAAAATATTTAAGTCCTTAAGCCCCTTTCAGGCTTTGAAACTCTATTAAGTGCAAAGTTTTTCGAAAATGTACTGACCCCGTGATATTGAAATCTCTTTTAATAATAATTTTTAGCCGAAACGGAAAGAAAAAAAAGAATTTAGTGTTAAATAAAAATATTAACGACTGAATTTTGAAGCATTACTTGAATTTTCTTAAACAAAATTTATATCTCTTTAATTGCTAAAGAGAAAGCTTTTTAAGAGTGATATTTTTTTAACTTGCGATTCTGATCATTTTTTAATTTTCGGATTTATTGTGTCCCAATATGCATCTTTCTAAAAATCTCTGCCTATGATATATGCAGTATATTTTGGACCATTACAACTTCTAAAATATTTTCGCCCCGGGTGTTCTTCTTGTGAGCTACCGATGTCTTGGCGCGTTTTTCTTCGGGTCGTCTTCATATTGCTAGATGCAACCCGATCTGCCTCGTTACATTCTGCATTGTATGCGTATACGTAACATACTAAAATTATAAGTATTTCCTCGAAATAGTGTCATCGGTATTTTCTCCTAAAGAACTTGTAAAGAAAGAAATACAAGAGATAAAATTTCATTTATTTAAAGAAAATTATTTATTTTATTTATGTATCTATAAAATTTTTTATTCACACGTAAAAAACGTGTTACAATTAAATTAAATTATATATTAAAAATATAATGCCAAGATGTCATACTTTTTGACTCCTGACGTCATTATTTCATAGTTAACGAGGAAATGAAAAAGTAAGAAGAGACAATAATTGTCAGTACACAAAACATTCATTATCTCTTTGAGAAAGCAATCTGATTCATATATAATTAGCAGTGGTGTTACAGCTGCTTTTTATTAAATAAATACATCGTTGTTTGTCGTTTTATATTAAAGTAACGTAAAGTTTATGAATTGACAATTAGATTTTATAATATGTTCATTATTCATCGCTTTGAGCTTAACGCATCGTAACTTTGACGAGTTTAAAAAGAAAATAATCGGGAACACCGTAATATATAAATATAACTCTCGTTATAGATCCCGTTTAACTTCTCGCAATGAATTAGTAACAGTCGGTTTTTGATGAATGAAATTTAATTCAATTGTCGAAATTACTCGCTCAACCTGCAATTTGAAATGAATTTAAATTAATCAGGATGCCGCGCGCTCCTATACATTTATATATTTGTTATCATCAATTTACGATCCTGCCCACGCGATGCGCGAGCCGCGTTGTTATTCCGCACACTGGCGCGATTGTTTTCACTCGACCCCCACGTTAATGAACCGCTATATATAATACTAACACACGCGCGGAAAATATGACGGCCAACGCTGTAATGCGCGCGGCGCGGAGGGGCGCTTGTTAGTTTTGGGCAAAGTGCTCCAGGCGTGCGGACGAGCGCCATCACTCGCACGACGCGAGAACCCTTTGAAACTGGGGAATGAACAATACCCTCTAAATACCCTCTGGTAGTCTGTATGGAAACATGGCCTAAATACGCGCTCGCTCTACAGTGACATCTCGCGACTTTGCAGACTTTTCCCGGAGTTTTGGCAAAGTCCTTTGACTTATTGACATATTTTACGCGGCAGCGTCTAATTTTAGTTTTTGACTTTTTTTTATAATAAGTACCTGAGGGAGGAATTTTTCGAATTACAAGTGTAAGAGTATACTATAATGAGAGCGTCCGCAGCGGGGCAGGGTTTGCTAATTACGATGCGTTCGCATATTTCTTTTTTTCAGCGACCTAATTAGTAAATGTTAATTATTGAAGCTGACTACTTTTGCTCCTCTTTTCTTTGGCGCAGAAATGACGACGTAATCACGCGGGGGGTTGCTCGGCCGAGAATAAAGAACAGAGAGAGAGAGAACACAATAAGTGTAAGGATTCTCGGGTAAAACTAAGTAAGTGTCGCGAGGCCAAGTTTAACTAACGTGCAGAGAGTCGAGATTTCAAACGAATTTTTTCATTTCAAATTTGACAAAGACACACACTGTCACACTTTCAGTGCCTTGCATTCACGAGAGATTTAAAAATAATCACGCGTCTTAACGTACATCTTGGCCGCTATACTCATTTCAGTAGTAATATCACAGTTTGCTCAGCCGCCAACTTGAGCATTATCGTACTCGCGAACAAGTTAATTATTAAAATTTATAATGTATTTGTAATATTTGTAACAGAATTTTAAATTTATTGTATTTACCTAAAATGTGTGTATATTTTGTACCTCATTATTCCAGCGTAAAGGGCTGCAGACGAGCCCGTTTAGAAACTAAAATAAAATATATAAATAAATAAACAATATAATTCATTTTAATTAAAGAGAGAACGAACGTATTACATATTTTAACGTTAACAATAAAACAATTAATCTCAATTACATAACAATATATTTCATTAATTAAAACAGCATTGTAACGGCTATTACATTATTATATTTAACATCGTTAAATATTTTCACCCATTTTCACGAGTCGACTCGAGGTGTGCTTAAATTATGAAAGGACAAATGAAAATTACATTTGGGTACTCTCGGACGGACACGAAGTTGCTCTTACCATTATTTTTGCAACTAAATTTCAGCGAGTCAAGTTATCAAATTAAGCCATCAACTGAGCAAACTTGAATTAGCAGAACTTGGAAATTTCTCCGCAACATCCCCCCGTAGACGTCATTATTCTTTGGCGCACCACTAAGTCCCAACTTTGCCCGTTAGTTATTCGCTCAATTATTTTATCATTCACCATTAGTCTCTGCGAACTCGAACGTATATCGCTAAATAAAAACAAATGCTTTCCCATCTATATATATATATAGATTATAATAAACAGATAATCGCGTAGTATGTGCACGCCCAAAAACGCAAGATAATTGCCAGAATGCAACAATGACAGATGTCTCTTCCTCATTTTCGTCGTGAAAGCAATGTAAATTCCAATTAACGAAACAGGTATATACAGGAGCCAACCAGGGCGCATCGCCCACACTGTGCAGCTCGAACAAAGTGAGGCAAGGTATGAGCGAGTGAGAGGCAGAGAGGTGGTATATGACGGAACGGCGCCGGGTTAATGTGTGAGTGTGCATGTGCTGGGCGCTTCTCAGTCAGTGCTCGGCCAACCGTCTGCACGTGCGGTACTGCAGGGCCTCCCTTTCGCGCGGAGCGCTAGCTCGTTCGCGTGTATACACACACCTGAATGACGACTGACTGCGTCGTGTATATATCTATCTATATCTGTATAATAGGCGAGCCGGTCGTCGTGCCGCGCGAATTACTCTGTTTGTCCGGGCGAGCGAAGCTGAAATGTTTGGCGCTTATCGGTTTCGTTGGCTGCTGCTGTAGCAGCCACAGGCGCACCAAAAAGCGCGAACTGAAGAGCATAATATATCTCCCAGCGTGAGAAAGGCCCGCGCTAAAAGAGATGCTCTGCTATGTGAGTTTTCGCAGGCTTCATGTATACATATATAATACCTCTCTCTCTCTCTCTCTCTCTCTTTTTTTTTTTTTTTCATTGCGTCATTTTCAGGCTATACATTATACGCGAGATTTCCATTTGTATCGAGGCCGCGCGAGAGCCCCCTTTTCTCGACAGGTTATAATAAACGTGCGATATTATTTCGCGGCTAGCTGCTTGTTGATTCAAAGGGGGGGCCGAGCAGCCGTGATAAATCACGCGAATAATTATATAAATATCGAGAGGAGGGCCTGGGCGACATTGTTGCACTTTAATAATAATAATCGTCTCGCCGCACGCGATGGCAACGAGCAGGTATATAATAGAGAATATACAGCGTGCGCTGCACAGCACCCCAGCTAGATTCCATTGTTCTCGGGTAAACATTAAGCTGAGGGAGGGTGGCGAGAGAAAAGAAAAAATTGCCGAGCGAGTGTGGCGCAGCTAATAACGGCCAGTTAGCCGTTGTATTTCTCCTCTTTTCTTTTCGAAAAAAAAAGAACATAATGGCCCGCGGAGCTCTCTCTCTCTCTCTCTCCGGGTCCTCGAGGATGTGTACCCGTCGGCGCGCGAGAGACACACTGGGAGACAACGACGACGACGACGACGAATGCTTATGAAAGCTCTCTTTCGCAATATTTGCAACCATGTCAAGGTCGTGGAATTTATCCTCGGCTGAAGCAATCTTCCTCCTCTCGCGAGCTCTCAAAAGAATCTTGTGATGAAATTAGTATTTCTTCCTTCCAGGCTCTTGCTACGTGGGTGTATGTGTGTGTGTATGTGTGTCGGTTTGTGTTCCTTCTTCTCTTGCAGCACTGAAACAAAAAAAAAAGAAGGAAAGACAATGAGGTTTGCTTTATCGCCGAAAAATCAGCAATGCGTTCTTTGTAGCAATTTCTTGACACAGTTACTTTGTGAATAATTTTGACTAGACTTCGTATTGTGCATTTCTTCTTCCTCTCTTTTTTTTTTATCTCGCAAGAGCTCGACTAAAAACCGCAAAATATTCTGCTCAACGATTTTTTTTTTCTTGTTTTCGCTTCTTTTCTCGGAATATAATACGAAAAATGAACTCTGAAAGTCTTTTCATGCGGAAGAATTATATGCATGTTTGCTTTTAACTTTAATTGCGAGCTATGTTTTAGCCCCTTTATCTCGGCCCTGCCGACGTAGCATTTTTAGGACGTAATTGTTCGCCCGCAATAGGAAGGCGATGTAAGCATAAAACGGAGGCGGAAACTGATTAGGTAAAAATAAGTACTTAGAAGTTGGCCCACGTGATGCACGGGTGTGCGTTGTTTGCTCGACGAAAATCCTGTGCGTACAATGCTGAATGCTTGCATAATTTTCGAGTACGCTCGTCTCTCTCCCTCTCTTACGTAGTCTATCTTTTAATAATATTCGAGTGGGAATTAAAATTAATATGAATTCAGTTTTAAACGGTGTATTGGTTTTTTTATTAAAATTAACTCGTTGATTGTAGAGTTACGACGGAGTCAGAAGTCAAACAGTTGCCTAAATTAAAATTAAAATTTGAATCTAAATTTCTGAGATGATGAATTCTCTATTCTAAGTAGCGAAATATTTTCTCTTGATGCATTATTCCATTACCTTAGATTCCAACAAAAGCATCCTCTATTAAAATTATGTAAGTACATTATTTTCTTCGAATCATTCGTCTCGTGTAAACAAAAGTATATAATACTTGTTCTCGACCTATACGTACTAATTGCGCCACGATGAGACACCTATATTTTATTTAATAAAGTTAATATTCGCCTTTATAAACTAAAAGGTTAAGTGACAAAATACAGCCAGTTATAAAACACACGTGTTATAACTGGCTATATTTTCTCACTTAACCTTTTAGTTTATAAAGGCGAATATTAACTTTATTAAATAAAATATAGGTATCTCATCGTGGCGTAATTAGTACGCTGCGTAAAGTGTGCATCTCGATTAACCGAATCGACGATGTACGCCACCCCCTTAGTTATCGATTATATCGATACGAGGAGGGAGGGACCGTCCAGAAGATTCCTACACGGACAGGGGTGAGAGGCACTTTTGTTTCGTATGTTACAGTGCTTAGTAAAATTGTTTTATCAAAAACAAAATGAAAGCCAGTCAAGAAAAATAAGAGTATTCGTCATCAAGTAAAACTATGTAAAAATATTTCTCTTAATTTGAATGAGCTCATTTATATACTTGAACCTTATAACAGAATTTTTTAAAACGAATCTGTTTTTTTCGCCTTGCCAGCTCAAAGTGTTAAAAATATAAAAATCGGCTTTTATAACTCCCGTGATGTTTTATAGGCCGATATTTTTTAAAAGCATTTGCATGTAAATTAGAAGTCGTCGAAGCTAAAGGCATATCCTATGTGGGGAAATAGGAGAGTCGACTATCGTCGATGCACAGGTGACAAGTTTGACCGCGTTTCGAATAAACGCCCTCGATATTTTGCGTGCCACATCGGTGCAATAAATCTCACGCAACGAACGATATATTACGTATAATCTAAATAATGAAATCATAATATTTTTATCGACAGAAGCGTATTTCCTCCTTATCGGGACTTCTAAAACGCTTCGATAAATTTAT
>JAPYZO010001938.1:0-16190 GCA_030522905.1 Torymus flavipes
TCAATCAACTGGCGCGTCGCTTTCCTTTGCTCGTGGAGAAAATTGTAACGGATACCGCGTTGTTATTGGAGCAGAGGGTAGAATAAATATCGAGTCCCGGACAGCCTGGTTCGTTAAGCTCTTTATAACCGTTAAATAAGAGACTTGGGAAGGGAGAAAACAGCAATTACATTTATTGAAATGGGTAAGAGCACTAGTTAGAACGGCGTAAAAGCAATGTAAATGCATAGGGGCGCAGCGCTGTTTCTTTTAATTACATTGTACAAATGCGAGGTATTTGCCCAGCGTGGGTATATCAGGAATCAGCCAAGCAAATTGGCCAGGATAATTACGAGCGTAGGTGTATGGTCGCGCTTTTCCCTCAAAATCTCTAGCAGAAAAGTCCATCCTCATCGTACATACACACGCACGCCGCGTGTGTTGACGCTATTTGTTTAGGTAGAGCGCGTATACACCAACATTTTCATTCGTTTTATTAAATTAACTCTTCATTATTTCGCTTCTTTATTTTATAAGCTATTTCGTGTAAGGTAATAATCGTGTATTTTATAAGCTATTTCGGTAAAGTAACTTAATTTATTTATTCAAAAATATTTCACGCTCGCGATCCAAATAGATTTTCACCATAGTTTTTTTGCATGGTAATTCTATATACAGAAAGTTTATTGTGAAAAGTACAATTAATCTTCTGGTGCAGCCATAAATGATCGAATGCACAGAAGGATCAATCAGCAAAAATAATACCTCAATTCTTTATTTTTCACACACACACACAGATATTTTTTATTCAACAGTGAGATTAATTATGACATGAAAATTTTCAGGGAATAACGCTCAAAATGAACGAAGACGGAAAATGCATTGTTGCGAGAATCATGCACGGTGGAATGATTCATAGACAAGCTACTTTACATGTCGGTGATGAAATTAGGGAAATCAACGGAATTGCAGTAGCTAATCAGTCAGTAAACGCCTTACAGAAGATTCTTGTGAGTACTTGTATTTAAATTATAATTTTATTATTGTAATCTTGACTTCTGCATGTGAAATGCACTTAAATCATATAGTATAAAGGAATCATAATTTTCAACACGTCCTTTATACAGATATTCTTTACTGTGCTGTTCCAATATCTAAAATGTAAAGATTATATAGTCACCAAGTACATGGCAACCGAGTAAAATTAATATAATCCGCTGTGTACGTGCCTTAATTCGTGTCGAAAACATTAAACGATCGATGCGCTTACAAACTTCGGTTAAACCGCTCGTGTCATGCCATCGCACTAACACTATCAAGTGTTAAATCTTTACATGGAATTATTGAACATCGAAATATATATTCATTAAAAAATAACTATATCTAGCAAAATTCAGTGCATAAAACTTGTTAAAAATAAATTTACCGGATAAAATGTATAAATTGAGCGCCGCACTTCGGCGTGAAATTGAGTGAGCACACAAAATAACGCAATGATTTCTTCTGTGTTACAGCGAGAAGCTCGTGGATCAGTAACATTCAAGATAGTACCGTCGTATAGGAGCGCACCACCTCCCTGCGAGGTACAAGTAAGCCCCAAAGACCAAACCTACTCCCAATCAAACACCACAACCACTATCACCACCACCGCCACCACTACTATCACCACCAATATCACAACTGCAACCGCATCTACCTCTGTAACAACAGCCCCTAGTGCTGCGGGCAACTCGAAATCGGTGAAAACTCAGACCCCAAAAGATCTAAAGTCGCAAAAGACGCCGAAGGCGTCGAAGCTGAAAATTGGCAGCTCCTCGTCCACCGAGAACACGCCCCGGCGCCGTCTCAATCCGCTCTCTGTTCTACGCTCGCGAAAGTCAAAAAGCTAGACGCGCTCCGGTTCTCCCTATCATTCTTGCGCCGCTCGCTTTCTCGACTTATCTAGCTGATGATTTACCTTTTACAAGTTGCTCTACGGTATTAGAAAGGCTTTGAATTAATTAGTCGAAATCTTTGATGAACTTTGATCGGCTACGTAGTTTCATTCTGAAAGCGCCTTGACCCACGTCCAAAGTAAACGTGAGCGTTAAATTTTCAGATATCAAATTGGCTAAGTTTTTGATGGACTCGAACGAGTTTGCTTAGAGATAATCTATCAAGACGTTTTACTAGGGCCTTTTATTAGATTAAAACGTTACCCCAGATAGATAGAATTATTTACCGAATTGTTCCTTGTAACATATATACCAAAGCTTATCACTAGGGCCTACACTGCTGCATACGCAAGTGCAGTAGGTGTGCCTAAGAAAACTTTAGAGATATATTTAAAGAAATTTTTCGCATGTGTAGAGGTAGGTATATATATAATATTCGTTGATAATACTCATAATCTAGTCATTGACAAAAAATCTGTAGATAGCTTGTTAAAAGGGTGAATTATATATTACAAAGGCATTAAGAATTTTTACCGCTCTGATCCTACTGCTTTAATTTATTGACGCGTGGGAGCTGATTTGTTTTACAAAAGAAAGGCGGACGTGTTTGCAGTTCAAGGATGAGAAATATGTATAACCAATATGTACATGCTACGTTTTTCGTAATTATTATTATGCGTACCTCCATTGCCCGCGGAATTCATTAGTATCTTTCTCTGTGTACTCGAGCGGTATTCAACTCGCTTGCAAATTGTTGAGACTTCTTGAACTAAGATGTAGTTCAGGGTTTCTCAACTTTTTTTAACAAAGTATATTTACCTTACTGGCTCGAGGGTTTCTAGTCATGGGTAATAAACGTTACTCTGGTTACGAGATTCTAAGTGGGTCAGTTGAGTTTGATTAAAAGACGGATTTTAAACGGACTTCAATCTTTATGTGCGAGTTTCAAACTAAAATCCTGAAAAGCGCGTTCTTTTTGCTTCTGAAGATAAACATAACATTTTTATATTGCAAAATGACGTGTAATAAAGTTACTCATCAGGCAAACGGCAAAGTAGCAAAGTTTGTCAGTTGCAAATATTTGCCCAGAAAACAAATATCTCTTAAAAATTTGTGTGTTTTTAAGTGTTTCTATATTATTGTTGAATAATAATTGATGTTTATTAAATTAATTGTGTCTAAGTTAACTTTTAAATTAATTTTCTTAAATAGTAAAATATATCCAATGAACATAATTCTGATTTATTTGGTTTTTAAAATATCTTTTTAATCGCTGCTCTTTGATTGACGTTGATAAATGCACTAGCACACATCCAAGACACTTTCATCCGATTCTCATAATCCTCACAGAATTTACCTATATATACAGTTGATACCATCACATCGTTTAAGACGAGCCTATATATAAATATATATATATATAGAACGTTGCTTCAATTGTACAATGTACGAAGAGAGTGCATGGTATAACAAGTTTTCTTCCTTTTCTTAGGATTACGTAAAAAGCACGCCTCTGCTCGTTGATTGTCTGTTTCTTACATTGAATATACCTTGATAATTTATTGAAACTGCACGGGGAAGAAAATTCAAATCTTCTTCCAAGTTTTATGGTAATTTGTCAAAGTTAAATTATCGCTTAAACTATGAATGATCATTTTTCCCGTTCGGTTTTACGTAAATAATTCATGGTATGATTCCAAAAAAATCCAGCGTAACATGAAGTTTTCTAGTGAGGATTTAACTGACTTGTATTAGATCGTGACTTAACTGTGTAAGAGGCTGTGCCAAACTTGACTAATGTAACAAACGCATTGATTTTTAAAATAAATCATCTATTATTCTTTGAATTACTTTTTTTCTATTTAAAATTACTTATAACTTCTACTTGAATTTCAATAGAGCCAAGCTTTTGTTACATTTATGTTAAGACCCTCGCCTGCATGACCGGTAAAATATCTTGAATCTAATTTTGCTTTTTGTCGTTTGCTATTGTGCATCTTAATAGAGTTATGTTGAAATACTTATTAAATTCGCATTCAGCTAAATTAATCACATAATGTTACACTGTTATAAAAATAATGTAATGTGTCGGAATTATTAATTATTCATTGTAATGCACTTATAAATTTGCTTCTAAAAATATGTTTGATTTTGTGGAAATTGTATCATACACTGATTTTTATTTTGATCAAATTTAATTTTTTGAGCTATAAAATTTTTGCAATTGTATTTTTGTATTTAAACATATTATTTGACTTTCTTCTAAATTTATTTTATTTAAAATATCACGTATACAAACAATAAAAAAAATAATATTTTTAAATATTGAACACTTTTTTTCAAAAAAAGAGCGTAGGAAAAATTTATAGAATCCCCCAAGTATAAAGCTTAGTAATATTTTAGTTTATTTAGAAATTTTAAGATTCTTGTAGTAATATCAAAGTGATACATTACAATATTGTTTTAATGTGTGCTATATATGTGAAAGTTTAATAACTTCTTAAGAATTCAATAATATTTAATAAGCCATGCAGTTGAGGGTACAATTATTTTTTTGTTTTGAATTTTAGTTTATTTATAAGGAAACAGGGTAGAAAAAGTACATAATCTGTAGTATTGATTCCCACTGTTCACTTAAATACTAGAGAAGTTTTCAGGTATATTTTATTATTCTAGTCAAAAGCCATAATATATTAATGTATTAAAAATGGCGATATTATGAACTAAATACCTATTAAACAGTTATTTATATTTACTTGTAAATATATATGCAATATATATCTTTAAGGTAATACTAAGTTTTATGTGATTCTTGTTATTGTCTCCTGAAATATCTCATGCGAATAAGGAGACACGAATGTAGCTCCAAAGAACAGAAAAGTAATATTTAATACACATTATGATGTAAAATGTTTATATAGTTGTGCATCACTGAGAAATATGTGAATGTTATAAAGATAACATAAATTAACTGTAATAATGCTTACATTATTAATTACTAAAATTTTATCCAATCATTGTAAGTCAGCTAAACATTATATGCGATGCTACTTATCTCTTTTTATTAAAAAAAAGTTACATAATTCACGGTAAGATTTATTTATTATTGTAAAAATATGTCTTAACAAATCGTGAAATTTTCGAGACTGTATGGCTCTAAGATAAGACTGTAGTGAAGTAACGCAGTATATTAGGTTTTATAATAAAATTCAATTAAATTATTTGCATTTGCAAGTATAAAATAAACAGTGCTACTAAAACAATCTTTTATAATAGCGACATTACGATATCAATATTGTTTGTGTTTTTGCTATGTTTGTAACACAAGATAAGCAACGATGATGTATGTCGTCTTAAAAATAAGCGAAATCGAAGCCTTAAATTTAGTTTTCAATTATTTTTATTACATTGTCAATGGCATTATTAGATCGCGAGCGAAATATAGCAGTATTACTGCGATTACGTATTGTATGAAGATAAAATAAAGCATGAGCTGCTGGAAAATACTTTGTCAAAACGTATCGCCTACAACTAACCCTTTCTTATGCAATAATAATAGTACTAATTGATATGTTAAAATTCACTAGTGAAATCACAAGATAGCTATGAATTTTTTCCTGAGAAAACGTATTCACATTTAGTACCTGTTACCGTTATCACATTGTTCTCTATAATTTGTCCTGCACGGTTATGGCTGTGCATGAAATAAACAAGTAATAAATGCAGATTAAAAGAAATTTTTAGATTTATCACTCACCAATAAATTCTAAACTTGGATAAAGTGAATTTAAGTAGGCATTTAAAAGCCTTTTAGGGATTCATAATATCTCAGCAAACAAAACTTTCAGAATTAATTATTATTATTATTATTATTAAAATTATTAATATTTTTATGTGATTCTTTTCTTATACGTTTGTGCATATAAATTTAATTTCTTCCCTTTTTGAATATCAACTCCATTTCTTATCCTTGATTCACCTCCATCTCCATCAAGGTCTCCCCCAATCGTATTGTTGCAGTATGCCGGGATAAATTGGGTAATGTTATGTTTCTGTGTTTCTAATTCTTATTTTTCTCCCTCATTTTAATCATCGCACAATCATCGCGATATTCACAACTGTTGTAAAGTCGTCGTGACGATACGTGCTTTCGAGAGTCAAGAGACAAGAGACACGGCCTATCTCGGAAACTTTGATCAAAAGCACACGTTTCGTCCGCATGACAAAGAATGCAACAGGACGTGCGACAATAGCAGCAGTCAGTCCACCAGACGAGTTGTCAATAGTGTAACTGTTACTAACTGTGTAGAAAATTGTCTCACCATTTCCTATCACCCTTACCAATATTCACGTTGTATATCATGTTAAATATTGTCAAAATTGTTGATAAACTCAGCGTCTAACTCGTAAATTTGTGTTTCTTGAATTCTCTAATACTAAAAGATATGAAATTCAAAGTTTCCATAATTTAAAGTTGACTTTTACAAAGCATCTGTATTATAAAAATGAAGTCGTATATATTGAATGGAAACTTTAGATTTCGAATAATTTGTTAACAACTGTAATTATAATATTCGTTTCCGTTTCTTTTAATGGCCCTTAAAATTTGTAGATCGTATTGTCCAGTGCACGCTGATCCTTAAAATCTCATTAATATTTTCTCACAAATTTTAAAATTTAAATTTTCTCACGATTTTTTATAAAAGTACTTGAGTAAAGTCCTTGTGTATAATAAAAAAAAACAGATATAATTTGTTAATTTGTAAAATTAAAATGTCTTATGTTGTATTTACTATGTTAAGTCAGGTGTGGATTGGTTCATTTTTGTTGAATATGTATCAATTGGTTATTGTGACGTAAAAAATAAATATGCATGGAATCGTGCGTGGTGAAATTATTAATGGTAATGTGAATGTGCTAAATGTGTTCCGGTCTGCCTTTGCTAAAATGATCATCCAGTTCGATATAATTTCGGACCTTAAACTGTAATTTTGATGTTGTAAAAGTATGGAATATTAAAACTCAGTTAAGCATCCGAAATTACCCTTCACTGGTGTTTTATTTTGGTGTAAGGTAAATGAATATAGCACATTAATAAGCAACATTTTAGGAATATGAAGAATAATGAGGTGGATAAGTTGGTAAAAGCAATATATAGCGTAAGCCAAAGCACAATAGTTTTATGCATTTGATACCATAGCGTTGCACTTCAGTACGATCAATTATGCATCGTAAAGATCGGGAATCGAGACAAAGCTATAATTATTAGACAACTTGTAAGACTAGTTATTTGATTTTTCTCATATTAGCGTTGCCTTTGCATGCGTCCCGGAACGCGCATCAAGCTACAGAGACTTTGAAATGGTGAAAAAGCGTGACGAATGAACGCTAATACTGAATTGACGTAATTATATTGTGCGCCGAGATTGAGTCCACAATTGTTCATTCTTTTTTTTTATCTAAAAGCATCTAAACGAATTAATAATCGTTTTCCTTTTTTCTGTTTCTTCAACACTCTAGTTGTTCAGGATTAAGCCTCTGCCAGTGTTAGTAAGTACCACCACTTGATCTGGTGTGATTGGACTGCTGTAGTTAGAAAGCTATGCGTTTTCTCTTTATCCTTGTTTTCCTTGTAACAATTGTTTTTACACGTTCAACCGACCGGCAAGTTAGGCTATAATATCATCAAAACATAGCAATTTGACAAATCATTCAAGATATGAAAACATACTCTTGTCCATAAAACTAGGTTCCTTCATTATCTCACTTTTACATCCAATCATCCTCTTTGTCACACTGCTATTCTAGTCCGTCACTCTCCGATCTCTCCTTATGTTTTTATTAGATTTCTTTAATTTTTTATTTGCCATATTTTTTTTCAAAGTTTGGTTGATAGTTATACGACCAATGGCATGTGCCTTGTTTGTCTACGTAATTGTTTTTGTCAGTCTTGTCAATAGTTATGGTATACTAATGTTATGACTATTCGTCATTATGCGAATGATTATTGATACATTCAGCATTTATCATTTAACAATCTTTAGCTTCTTATTTGCGAAGGAATGACAACATATGCGTGTGTTTACGTTTTACCCTACATTTTTCGAAAGTAGTTTTAGCAGCACATGCAACATAGATAACATTCATTATACTTTCACATATATAAGTACTCATCCAAAATACACAGTTCGATAATGTATTAGTAACATTACATTACGATAAATGAAAGAAAAAAAAACTTGAGAAAAACAGTGCATAAATTTGTAAATTGTTATTTCATCCATAAATGATCGTAATAAATGTTACTGGTAAAAATCGAGAGACAAGACATAGACATGCTCCCATTTTGTCAATCATCTTCGAAGCTGTCTTTTGTAAATAAACAACGCTATGTTCGCTATATGTAAATGTCTCAAACGAACGCCTGTACGGTTCTTGCAAAAACTAAAGCGACCCGTTATATGCTTGCAGATATTCGTACGTGCACAATTCGACTACGATCCGTTGGAGGATGATCTTATACCGTGCGCACAGGCTGGAATATCATTCAAAATCGGCGACATTTTGCAAATCATTAGCAAAGATGATCACCACTGGTGGCAGGCGCGAAAAGATCAGGCAGGCGGCTCCGCGGGCCTCATACCGTCCCCAGAGCTGCAGGAATGGCGAATCGCCTGCATGGCGATGGAGAAGAATAAACAGGAACAAGGTAAATTTCACTTCTCTCCCGAGTGCACTGATTGAAAAGTGCGCTCAGTGTAAATATATAATAGTAGTTCTACGTAGCCGTAATTGTGAGACGTGCGATTTCAACGAGATTGACAAATCTGTTCCAGCAGATCGCACAGAAAAATATCGTTTTCATGCCTCCAATGAGAATCAGATTCTAGTTTATTTCATTCGTTTTCTACTGTTTAAAAAAATATGTTATCGTCGTCTCGTCAAGTCTATTATATATCGATATTGTATGTGTTCATATGCAATAGTATATACCTGTGTAAGATTCAATATTTATATGTCGTTTGACTATAAAATGAATGCGCTCATTTATCATTTGTGTAAAATATATCGCTATCAATTGTACATACATTAAGTGTTTGCTGTATGAAATTTTCTTTTCCCGTGACGCATGCTTCTTGTCGTATTAGACCGGTCGGTATCATGAATCTGTGACCAATCATAACTGTTTTTCCCTTTTTCTAAGTCATTATTACATGCAAATTGTTCATAATTTCGGCAATTTTGTTATTTCAAAAAGAAAAAAATTATAAGAAATTTGCATTTTTTCCATTATTATAAGAATGATCCACTGCATAAGAGCATATTACAGTCATGTCAAAAACTTTTACTATATATGAAATTTTATGCCATGCATTTCATGTACATAAGTATAAGTACATCTCAAGCGGTAACAAAGAGAGATAGAATAGAACAAAGAAATGGTAGTTATCGAGTTAATGAGTGATGATAGCGCGAATAAAGTTAACGCATAGGAGAATATTAGCTGCAGTTACGTGATATTATTGTATGTTGTGCCGGGCTATAGACGCTGAAGGAGAGGGAGGCTGCTCGTCTCACACTGAAGGATGTGACGGCTCGACAGGTACGATATTTCTGCCTGCAGCTGTAGAGAAACTACAATTCATGTAGAGTATATACGTATACGAGTATTACAGTAGCAGCATGATAAATAAAAAACAGAATATATATATATTTACGACACTTAATAGATTTTATTGAAGACAATGAATTTAGTAGCGGAAATCATTCTTGCACTAAATATTTTTTAATGCAATTTATTCATAACTGAGTTCAGGATTGTTGCATATAGGTCGATAAATATTTTTATAAATTTAATACGTGCGATGAAATTATTAAATAATATTTTATTAATATTAACATGATACGTAGAAGCATGGATAATTTTAATTTCACTGTTTTCTACTCTAATACACCGAATTATGTTTACATATCTAAACATTGATTGATTACATTTTATTACAGCTTTCCATTAGTAATTAGGCTTTAAAAATGTATAAAAGCTCGAATGTTTATTACTTCCATTCCCGTAGTATGCTTAATATGAGATATTTTTTATATTGTTATTGATACTATTACACAATAACTAGTCAATTACATAAACACATATCGATATTTTTTTATCAAAATACATTTAAAGCATGAGAAAATAACAACGACTGAGAGATTCAATTTTTTACGTAAAATAAAGTTTTTTTATATTAAGAAAACATATCACATATTAATTCTTTTCATTATTTTATCAAGAAATATGCAGTTCTTATACAAACAGTTATACATTTGTAATAAAAAAAAACGAGCACTCATTTTAACGACTCTGACCCAAAAACCATTGCATGTTAGTGAATCCATCATTGATTTCATTATCGACCATTACGGATTTTTTTTTATACTGGTAAATCCTAAAAAGCACATGTAAAAGGGGATACTCTATACGTTTATCAATTTTTTATAGTTCACGCGAACTATATCGATCAGCCCAACTGTGCACGTTGTGACCTGCTGGAACCATAGATGCTGTATAAAATCACATTTACCTATTTTTTAGTGCAGAAAAGCTTTTTCCTTTTAGCGATTACAAAAAAATGAATTATTTTTTATGATTCTAGGATTTTTGATAAAATTAATTTAGTGATTATAATAATCTAAATAAAAAACTTTTTATAAAAATTTTGTTTCCACACATTTTATTAAAATTTATAAAATAATTTTAAAAATAAAGTAGATACAATAATATTTATAATCAGTAGAGTGTAGCTGATAAAGCCACATGGACTTGTACTCGTGTAGGCTTTGAGGTGAAGCCACTTTTTTCAGTAAAACTAGCCAACACAATGTTATAAATAACAATAATTTTTCAGATTTGATTATAATTATTTGTAGAGCATTGAACACTTTTCTTTATGCTAATTTATTTTTATTTTCAGTTAATTGCTCAATTTTCGGCCGCAAGAAGAAACAATACAAGGATAAATATCTTGCAAAGCATAATGCTGTATTTGACCAATTAGACTTGGTCACATACGAGGAGGTTGTCAAGCTTCCTTGTGAGTTGCATTTTAATATTTACAATATAATCTTCTTAATGTCGCTGTGCATTTAACGAGTACTCCGTAATTTCAGATTCTGCCTTTCAACGGAAAACTTTGGTGCTACTTGGAGCTCATGGTGTCGGACGAAGGCATATTAAAAATACAATCATTGCCAAGCACCCCGACAAATATGCTTATCCTATTCCACGTAAGTCATTTTACACTTACGACTAAGCCCTGTCATTATATCATTAACCGTAATAACGTTCAATCCGCTTTGTGTTTGCAGATACAACGAGACCGCCACGTAACGACGAAGAAAACGGAAGAAATTATTACTTTGTTTCTCACGAAGAGATGATGGCGGATATTGCTGCTAATGAATACCTTGAATATGGTTAGTTTAACATTTTCAGCATTCATCGACTGCAGAAAAGCGAAAAAAATTAATTTTTTCTATTGTCTTTTGTGCTTATAGGAACCCACGAGGATGCCATGTACGGAACGAAGATAGAAACAATCAGGAAGATTCTCGAAGAGGGAAGACTGGCGATTTTGGATATCGAACCACATTCTCTCAAGGTCCTCCGCACTGCTGAGTTTGCCCCTTACGTTGTATTCATAGCTGCTCCAGCGCTGCAAAATCTTGCCGACGTAAGCTTATTATGCTCGTTTCTTTAGAAAGTAATTATTGTAATCATTGCAGTAGAAACGAATTAACGCGTGAATAATAAATATTTCAGTACGACGGAAGCTTGGAGCGCCTGGCCAAGGAGTCGGACATGCTGAAACAGGCGTACGGACACTTCTTCGATCTGACGATTGTAAACAATGACATCGACGAAACAATCGCCCAACTGGAGGATGCCATCGAACGGTTTCACACGACACCACAATGGGTTCCGGTATCCTGGGTCTACTGACAGCGGAATTCCCCGACCCGCACGGTCTACACGTCAGATTGTAATGGATCTTCTAGGGGAAAATAGTCATTTGAAACCAATAACCGATAAATTAATTTAATGAGAGAAAAAATGATGATAACGCGAAAGTGGAAGGAACGGAATTCTATATATAAGAAAAAAGAAGTGTCACGTGGAGAAGAGTTAGTGAATAACATAACAAAGAGCAATTGGTATAATACAGATCTTATATATTACACTAGACCAATCAAATATAAATATTGCCGAAGAGCGGCAACGACGATGAACGATTATGAGTGATTGTGGCTGCGTGTTCATAAATAAAAGAAAACAAAAAATAAGTTATTATATACTCAACGATCGAACATTCAGTGTGTCTGTGCAACGCCAAAAACCTTGTGATTTGCATTATTGCGGTTTTGCATTCATTGCGAATCACCAAAGGGAATCTCGCTCTCGATGTGAAGGAAGGAACACAGAGAAGGGTTGGCACGATTCTTCTTGGATCTTCTCCGCGTTTTCGTCGGAGTTCCCTAATTATAACGTATACAATACACCGGATCGATTTTTTCGGAACACCGTTAGTCAAAGCTGTATATTTCTTCGCGCTTTATAAGAAAACAAAAATTAAAATTAATGAAAAACTTCTTCTAGTTATATAAATACAAGGATAACGTACTCATTCTTTAGGTTGGAACGACGATCTCATAAGTTCGTTGCTTCGTTATGGTACAGGGCAACTCCCGAATGTATATGTATAGTAAAGACGAAGGATCAAAACGAATTATTAAATTACGACTACTGTTCCGCGTTACGTCTCTTAAATCTACTATATTTGTAACGCATAAGTTACTCCTTTACCACAAAAGTTAAGATCTTACTGCAATAAAGAAAAAAAAACACCGTTGTCTGTCGTTGTACGAATTTGAAGAAACTAGGCGACAGACGGTAAATATTCTATAATTTTAGAAGTGTAGGAATTTACCTATTTAGATAAAAATTTCGTAGCACTTCGATACACATTTACAAATACACAACCATTTATATGTAAAGTTTAAATTTCACAAATTCTACTAACATTGAGCTACTGGTCGATTTCTTCATTTTCATTCGTTTTCTTCTACATATACAGTAGTAGTATACAGAACTGAATCATTAAGTATCCATTATACAAATTAATTTTTAGTACTTAAATTTTGAGCCACTACAATTATTAAGCATTTACTTATATCGAGATAGCATTTATTTTATTAATTTTTCTTATCGACTTTTTTATTCTACTGTTAAAATTGTTTTTATAGATTAAAAGTATTATACATGTTTACATTAATTTTTTTGATTGAAGTTTGTTACACACCATTTTGTACAGAGTGAAGACCATTTATGAGTATTCAAGACTTTTTTACATTAGCCAAATCTTTCTATTTTATATTAAATTCAAGAAGATACTTAAGTCAATAGCAACCAAAAATTTATCTTGCAATCCAAAATATTACAATGCGAGATGTAAACGCACACCGACTGATTGATTTAAATAAACACGACATGACAATTACTTTACGACAGAATCAGGCATGTTTAAAGAAATTTATTACTTGCAAACTTAAAATTACATAAACTTATGACGACAATTAAAAATGCTGTTTAGTAGGAGACCTTTGTAAGGGTACGTGAATAGTTAGATAATTTACAAGTTATATATAATTAGAGCAATTATAAATATATGATGGAAAACAGAGTCAGAAAGTAATTGAGGATTAATAATAATAAAATAAAAAGAGCGACAAGGCAAAAGGCAGAAAAAAACGACAATGTTTATCCTTGACGGGCATAAAATGATTCATCGAGAATATGTTATAAATTTTTTCATTTCTATTGGTTTACTATATTTTAAAATACTAAAATCCTTAGAGACCGTAGATGAAAAGTTGCGAATTTCGAACCCATTATGGAGTGTCAGACTGAGTGCGTAATAGATGTGCGGGCGCAGTTAATCGGACGAAAAATTATAAGTTGGGACCACACGCACAGAACACCTACTTGGGTGTGGTGACCGCTTTTTTTTACAATTACTAAAGAATAAAGAACTTTTCAATTTTTAATGTACGATGTTTGAATTGTTTTTCAAATTAAGAGTGTAGCGTATTGTATTTCGTTATATTTTCTTAATATAAGTACGCTGTTCTGTTTGTTATCGAATTTGTTATCTTGTAAGAAAGAAACATCGCAATTCGATTCTTATTACGGTATCTTACTAGTGAAATTGTGTTAAGTGAATTATTATAAAATAAAATTTATAAACAGAGAAATTAATGTTTATCTAAAAGTATAATTATTTCGGCAGCGCGCTGTATGAGGGCGAATGCGCGCTCGAGGAATCCGGACTTTTTGAATCGTTGAACGATTTTAGTAATCGGAAAGCAAAGTCTGCGCGACATACGAAGCCCGTCGGTATGTTAGATGTGTATGCAAGACGAATTGTGTGAATAACGCCTTGTGCATAATAAATGACAATTCATCAACTGCTGAGTGATTTTATAATATTTTTCTTATAAGTTATAGCTGCCATATCCAATGATAAAAAAATGAAAAATCAATTAAGCGTGCATTGAGTAAAGATAAGATTGAATGTAATAAAATAAACAATTGTATGATTACGATAATGAATCGCAAAAGAGGTGATGAATGATTGAGATCGCGTGCGCAACGACATCCTTCGTTCTGTCGGGAGTATGCGTTTGTGAAACTGATTAAGGTGACATGCGAAATGGCGACGGGTCTAAAAAAACAATAAACAATTCATTATGATTATGTGATTATAAATGAGAGAAACAGACGAAGAGTATTATAAAGACGTTGTTAATTGAATTAATAAAACTAGCCCAAATTAAGTGACCCTTTCTTTTATTTCGTCGACTCCTATTCTCGGCCGTTCCTGATCTCTAAACAGGAATCCACATTTTGATGAGTTTCTATTTTGGCCATTTCTTAATTTAAATAAATTTAAAGTCAACTAATTTTTATAATGCATTTTAAGGAGATGCCAAAGTTTGTATAAAATTATGTATTCAGTTAGTTTTGTATGTTTGCCTTGTCTTTTTTTCAGTTTTAAATTTAAATTCATTATTTTAGTCATCCATTGCTCTTTCAGTTATTGAAATTAATATGCTATCAGAATCATTAATGAAAAACTAAATGTAAATTAGAATAACAAAAAGTATGATCTGAAAATATAATAGATCCCACTTCCTTTCAAGGTGACTTGGCCGACTTTGGCATATCTTACTGCTTTATTGTAATCGTTAACGACGTGAACCTCCATTTAGATTTTGCTGTTTACAAGTTTGGAATAATGTTATTCTATTCCATATTAAATGGAGGTTAACGATTACAATAAAGCAGTATAGGTTATCAAAAATAAATATTTTAATGTAGAGTCTTATATAGTAACTGCCTGATTGCTGTAGTCGACAGTTCATATAAGTTTCAACTTTGAGAAAAAAGGCGTTAGTACTGTTAACTATATTGCATAGTAAAACTGAATATTATTGCCTTAACTATGTTTTTTTGTAAAATGAACGTTAATATGTGAATAATAAATATATTCATATAATTCAAATGACTATAAAGTAATAAAAAGTTAGATTATTCTGGAATAACTATATTTTAAGTTTAATATGTACAAAACTTATTTTCTTTAAAAAGATTTAATCTGTAGTATTTAAATCAGTCAGACGAATTCGAGATAATGTGTTCACAATGATTTCTACATAAAATTTTATTCTTATATACTTTTCCAACTAAAAAATTATTTTTATTTTCTTCTACGAATCTTCTACTATTGAAAGAATATTAACGAGTATAAGTATTATTTTCAACCAATAATAATTATTATCTTTAAAAAATAAAAGTAGCCACCTTAATTAATATCGAAAAATAACTTTTGTACCATACAAAGTTAGACTTTTTGCATTTTATAGGGGTGATATATAAATATAAATATATAAAAGTTGCACCTTTGTAATATCTATCACAATTATATAAAAGTTGTGTAATCACTTAGGTAGAAGAAAAGATTTTTAAATATTTTTATGGTTCTTAATATCTTATTTATTTAATTTATTAACGAAGCACATGACCGGTCAATCAACAGAGTAGTTATATATATACAACTAAAGAATACAAACGCTTATATTTTTTAATTTCATTGCACATGTACGAAATATAAAATATATTAAAATTTTTTATTGCTTTTACGTATATTATATAATGTATCTGTAACA
>JAPYZO010001939.1:0-18945 GCA_030522905.1 Torymus flavipes
ATAATAAACATACATTTTAGGGCATAAAAGTTTCATTATTTAATCTTTTTCATTTTTATTATTCTAATTACTGTTCTAAAGATAATATATAAGTTTTATATTTTAATCATTTTCATTGTAACGAGATTATAACAAAAATATTTTATTTTAATGTTTCATTATATAAACTACAAATTCAAGATGACGCCATGGCTTATGGCATTTTTCTGCTTGGCAACAGCTGGGTGTTCAAATGTCACAGACCAGCAAACATCTGAAAGTCAACATGATCAACAAGTTGCCATTTTGAAGCAAATTCGTAAAGTTAATGAAGATGGGTCTTATACTTATGGATACGAAGCTGGCGATGGTTCTTTTAAGGTACACAATAAGAAAACATTAGTCAATAATATTGATAACATAAATTAACCCCGTCTAAGTTGTACAAGATTTTTCGTGAGGGTGAAATATTTTTTTTCAAATATATAAATGGCAGTATCTTTTCATCTCAAATTGCTTGATGTTCCGTTAGTGTAATTTGGATTTTTATTTAAAAATATTACGCGTTATAATTATTTAATTTTGTCAAACTACAATATTTAAAATTAATTTATAAATGCCAAAATCAAACCGTAACGTTTACCAGGTTGAGAGCCGCGATGTTTTAGGCAACATCAAAGGTACATTCGGGTTCGTCGACGCGACTGGCGAAATAAAGAGAGTCTCCTATTCCTCATCAAATGGGACAGGATTTAAATCAACAACCGTCTCCCCATTGCAGGAGCAGATATCAGTTGTCCAGAGTTTACCCCGTAGTAACCGTACAGCTACTAGCAAGAAACCCAATGTTGTTCACTCTACATCTACGGAATCATCAACGAAATCTTCTGTGGTCCAATCTATTCCGCGAACGCGCAAACCAACGACTGCATCAACAATCTCTACATCTACTGCAACATCTACGGAAAGTTCTCCTAGACCAAGCTTTGTTCGTCCTAAAGGAAGGCCACGTTTTGTTATTAATGGGCAGCAACGTCCATTAATCTTAGAAGAAGAAGAAATTCTCGATGAAGATTCTCAGATTACCAGACCTAGCGATAGTGAAAAACCTGCAACATTACGAAGAGTAGTCTTTACTAAGCGACCACTTGATCACGACTTACGCCCAATTACTGAAGAGTTTGAGGACAAAGACGAAGAGGCTAAGATAGCCACTGGTAATGCTTTGAGAAGACAGCTTCCTGAAGAAACGACAAAAACTACAACACCTGTTGTGGAGCACGAAGATGATCATGCCGATGTTTATGGAGGGGCGTTATCGACTTCTCGACCTTTATTTACCACTACTACTCCGCCACGTGTAATTCAGAGGGTGGCTGGCCTTAGACCGGAACGACAAAAGCATGTCTACGTAAATCAGGATAATGGTCCAGCAAAATTCGATCGGAATACACGAGTTTATGAGCAGCAAGAATCGAAAACGCATCGGCAAGAAGATCGTAATCCTGCACAGCAAGTACTCATTCGAACGACGACTAGACCACCAATAGATCAAAGAGATTATATTCATCAGACAAATGAACCACTTTATGTGAGGCAACAGCCTGAAGCCTATTTAAGAGATCTCCCACCAGGAAGTATTCTTGTTCCAGCCCAAGGCAATAATCTAGAAGAAGATTCTAACTATCGACCAATTCCTTTGAGTAGATTACTCTTAAGACCAGAATTCAGCCGACTTTTACCCGGTCAGCAGCCGTTGTATACTGGATCAACCGATGCTAACGTTCATTACGTTACTGATACACCACCAGCTGCTCAGGAGCAAGAAGAACAGACACCAAGAGGTCCAGTCAATCCTATCAATCCTGGGTATTTGTCTCGTCAAAGAGGTGCTTACCAACGTCAGCTACCCTATCCGGATGGATTCATAGATCAACGAAGACCTATATTACGTCCTGCTCCTCAACCAAGTCCTCAAGATGAAAGAGAATACCAAAATATAGCTCCCGAATATCCTTATAGAACAAACCAATTGGCCTTACCGCCAGAACCACCAAATCCTATTGCACCTCCATTAAGTCGTCGCGATTTTCAAATACTGTTAAGACGCCTTTTGGTCAGTCAATATGGATCGCAAGCACTCCAGTATCCAAAAACTTATTTGGAAGATGCGCTGTTAGATCAACAGCCGTACCCAACTTATCAGCCAGTTTATCAAACCAGGGCAGAAGTTCCATACCCTCCTGAACCAATGATGTCGGTAGCATCTGCACAAGCAGCGCCTTTGCCACCATATCCTGAAAGAATACCTATAAGAAGAGCACCCATGTATTCGCGGGCTATCAATCCTGTGTATCAACAAAATCAATATGATGATTTTATTGATACGAGATATCCGAAACGTGTTTACAGACAGAAGTATTATACTCCTGAAGTTTCGGATGATGGAGAAGACATTTTACCACCTCATATTAGAGAAGCCTTATTACTGAGAATGTTGCAATTAGCTATAAATGCTGAAAAACCTATAGCAATGCCAAATACAATGATCATGACAACAACAGCTGCTCCATCACCTACTAGATACCGAAAATCTGGACCAGTTAGAAGTGTACAAATTCTTGGAGAGGACGCCGAAGACGAAAAAGAAATAAGAAAGAAAATGTAGGTAATGAAAAAAAAAATGTTCATTCATACTTAACAACAACGTTAAATACCTATATTAATTGTTATTTATTATTTTATTAGAAATTAAATGAAAATATTATTTATAAATCTTAAAGTTCATAAATCTTATATAACGTCATTGGACTTAAGAGTTTGTGTTTAATAAGACTCAAATTTCAATTACTTAGAATAACAAAAAATATTGTACGTTTTACTTTTTCATTATAACGTTTACTATCTTGATACCCTATAATATGTAATGTATAATACTATAAAATTAAGAATCTGTGTCCTCAGTTCACAAACAAAGGGTACGTTAATATTTAATATAAATATATTAATCTTAGCCGAAACATTATTGTAAATACGAGAGAATTATGTAAACTACAGTGTAATATAGATTGATTTGGACGTACGATTCGCGTTCTCTTCCATTTCCTTACATTAAAAAAAATAAAAAGTGAGATAAATGGGTAGACCAGTGTGAGAATTTATTTCGTAAACCCTGAAAAAGCCTCGCAGTATTCTCGAGTACAATGACGTACGTGCATGGTGTGTTGGTAATAATTAGTATCGCTGCACAGTGAATAGTTGCAACATACACAAAGAACACTGCGTTCACTATAAGGTGGAGCGCCATGGGATCTTACATGCATAGTTTTCCACGCATTGAAATCGCTTTCACGCGCTCATGAGTCTAAGTTTGTTATGTGGATAGGTTTTTTGCGATAGCTGATGTACAACTCAAAGGGTTTTCTCAGATCGAGAAAGTACTTCACTTCAGAAGGTGATGTTATTTATATTATTCTGGCATATGTATAAAAAAGAAAGCAAGATATAACATTATATTATTTGCTTAGAAAGTGCTTGTGATGTATTTTTAGAATATATATGATTTTATAAATGGTTCAATTAATTTTAATTTAGCACGATTATGATCACTTAGCATGAAAATAAAAATCTAATAATACTGCAAGCAAGGTATTGATTTAGAATTGATAATACAATTTTTTGTTCTAAAATTCGATAGTAGTTTATTTTTTAATTCAATCAATTACGTTATTACGTGATTTAATTAGAGAAATAACCTATCCATATAAAACGCGCCCCTTTGGTCGTTAACTTTCTTTACTTGATCAGGAATACGATGATTTTTTTTCAAAAGTATTTATTTTGCATCTGCTATTAGGTGCTTCTGTGAATCCTTTTAGGACCCTCTAGATACAGTGAATATTTAATTTTACGTTAAAGTTCATCGTATCTTTGTATTTAAAGAAATACAAAATATTCTTATAAAGTGTATGTATGACACTAATTTATTTAAATGATAACTTTATTTATAAACTTGATGAAAATCGCATAATACTAATTTTCTTTAATTCTAAAATTTTCTGCTATAGATTTTAAATAAAAACACTTAGAACGTAGAAAATTATCATAACTTTGTGCTTTACTTTATTATTCGATATGATTCTGATTTAAGATAATAACAACAACAATAACATCAACTATCAAAAATAATGAAAATAATAATAAGGTTGGAACTGCATTATTTAATATTCATAATTGAAATAAATCGACATAAAATACATAAGTTATACGTAGTTAACTCAATTTCTTTTTCAACCGTTTGTATTTACATGTTACATTTTAAATCGATAGTTTTCTTATAGTGCTGCTTTTAGCAGTTTATTTAGAAATATTTGAATATTTTCAGTTGCTTAATGTTTTTATCAAAATATCGAGAGAACCAATTAATTTCTTGAATGGGCATGAAATCCAGCTCCTTAACTTCGTTAAAACCTTTTGGATCATGCATTACATCGTTACATTATATGATGTTACTACTTTCAAATGACGTATCAATTGAAAACTTTTAAGTTTTTTATTTCTATAATGTATATAGATGTATTTCTGAATAATGTTTCATAATATCCTAAAAAATAAATTAAACACATGACATATTGTTGCCTTACTTTTGATTTCTGTAATAATAATATTATATCGACACCTTATTGTAGAGGTATTTTACAAAGATGAATTTTTAAAATAAACTCGAGATTCTATAGCCTATTATCTATGCCATTGTAAGGTGTTGGAAAGTAATTTTAAAAATCTTAATGAAATTCAGAAGCTGGATCTCCTTATTCTGCTTTGTTAATATTTTTCAAAATACTTCTAAAAGATTGAAAAATTGCTGATAAGAAATTGAAGATATTACATTGAGTAGTTTATAATTCTATTGTCACTGCAAGGCAATTGGATTTTAATTCTTTATATATACAATATAAACTTGAAATGATTATTCATTGCAATTGTTATAATTATTGAATGCAATTACGATTGCATTCTATTACGATTATGTGCATTTATGAATTTTTAAATGACCTCAGTTATTTTCTGTTGTCTCAGAATTTTATTTCGCTAAACCGAACTTCTATGCTAATTAAAATGATACTTTTTGCATTTACATAAATTAAGAGAGATGTAACTACAATCTTTAACATTTATAACAGATTTTTTAAAGTATTCTAAAACTATTCTAAAGAAAATGTTGGCCAGTCATTATTTTATTGTCAGTATTTTCTTTAGGTATTTGGTAATATCCCGTATCTATAGTCGTCACTCGGCACTCAGCACTTAAAATTCAATATACACAGAAATCCAAGTTACCGATTTTCGACTATTACATAGACCTTATGAATTAAATTATAATTTGTTTACAATAAATAATAAAGCTGGACAAAATAATACAACTATTCGAACAATCAAAAATGTTAGAAACTAAGATTTTCATTTGAAATTCTATACAAAAAAGAGATGGACTTGAGTTGATTGTCACCTCTAATAATTATGATTGATCGATTTGAAATGGACATGTAAAATTTTAATGGGCCTTGACGATACGGCGCGCGGAGCACGCATTGATACTACTAGTATACCAGAACGCCGATACGTAAACGAAACGTAATAAATTATTTAACAAAAAAATTGAATTTCTTCTTTAAAATGTTTCATTATATGAAAAATAACAAATTTTCAAGAATTTGCATTAATATTGGTGTCGTAAGGAGGGTCTTTCGCTAAATCAAAATCAACATATATTAATGAATTATAAATATTGAAAAAAATAGTTACTTTTTTTTACCAAAAGACACTTATGGACAGACCGTCCTCCTTTACGTTAACTTGGAATTTTTCATAGTATAATATACGAGGGTCGTAAGATATAGCCACATTAAATAAGCATCAGATTTTCTTATTTCTGACCACGGCGTTATATATTGTCCTATATATGAATAACAAGAAATTATTACAAATATACATCTAGTTTAGCTCTTAATTATATTCTGAAGAAATATTGAAAGCTTTTATTTTTGAATTGATGGTAAGTTATCCTTACAAATAAAACCAAAATCAAACGTTATGATTAAAAATTATGGTAATATATTTTTAGTCTGTAAGATAATTTTTATATAGTTTCTTTGAAATTTATTTTAAAGAGATTCATATTTTATTTTGCAACCCGTGTAAAAGTGGATTATGTAGAATCACGTATAACCCCTATTTCTGGGGTTTATAGTCCCTGTAATGACCATGCTGGACTCTCAAAGTAGCATCTCCAGACGTGTCCTAGAAATCACTTGAAGTATGTAACTGTATAATATGTATCTCACAATGTATTATTAATGGCAACACACAATCATATATGATCTCATAATTATGATCATGTATAATTATTCATATTTATATGCACACTACTCTGAGAACGAATAATTATATGATTATACAAAACTATTATGACTGTATATAGTCATATATATTTGTACATGATATAGTTATTCAGAAATATAAGTTTTATACATGATTATACATAACTCACTTTTATAAGGGAAGTTTATTTTTACAGAAGCTGCAGCAATGTAATGGCCTATATTTTTTTTTATCAAAGTTCATATTCTCCTATTTATAAAAAGGCTATATTTAGATGAATCAAATTAAAAATAATTCTAAAAAGATAAAATAGCGTTATTCTCGGCATGTGTGAACAATGCTGCCATTACATTTGGCTGACAATATTCAAAAACGTTTAAACATATTAAATATATTTTTGAAAATCACAGTTTCGTGAAAACTACATTAAGACGTGTAATATTGGTGAAACATGTGAAAATATTTCATGTACAATAAAAAGTATCGATTCACGTCTTGAACAAATTCAATTGTTTTGCATAATATATAGTAATTGAATTTATTCAAGACACAAATTGATATTCTTTCTTTATTTTAAATATTTTTACGTGTATCGTCGATAAACGTGTTATTAATAAAGTATAGTATGACACGTCATTTTATTCATTAACAACCGAGATCGTCGAATGAACTGATGATACTTCTTTTTGATCTTCCTTCACATCCTTATCATCTTCGTCATTATCAGACGGTCCATAAGGATCGTAAGGTTCTGTTTGTACGCCAACATCTTCGTAGTCAAGTTCGAGTACGTCCTGCTCATAGATGACGTCGTGACTCCGCGGCCGAGCCACGGATGGTATCCAAGGCTGTGGCACACCTTTGCCAAGAGCCAAAAATACAGCTGCCGTTATCAGTAGTACAATAGATGCCACCCCAAATACCAGACGCCACGATCCCGCAATCTAATAAAATTTTAATTAAAATTAGCAAGATATTATCATAGCATAAAAAACTAATAATATCATCTAGTATTTTAATAGTACATTATGCAACAAGGGACTTAAGTCGCCAATTACTACCGAGGGTGGGTTTACTTCTGGAGCGAAGCGAGGGCAGTAATCATCCTAGGGAATAATTGACTCTAGTTCCGTGTTGCATACAGAACTTTATTCACGACTCAACTATGGTCATTTTCTTGACTTGGAAAAGTGGGACTACATGTGACAACGTTTTTAAATACAAAAAATGTTATTGAGTCAAAAAAATAAAAAAATTTACAGGGGAATAATGGCCATTATTTCCCGCTAAACAGGTTTTACTATGTACTATAGTGATTTCTTATAAGAATCCTACGAATTTTTGTAAGAAACCTACGAATTTTTCTAAGGACTATATGATTTTTTTTAAGAACCCTACGAATTTTTCTAAAAAATTCTTTAAAAAATGCCAATGTGGGGCCGTCTGTGAGAGAATTACAATGGCAGCTCTCCGCTGATTCAATTATCAAACTGTAAATCACTTTCTTTACGCTGACGTAAAATGTAACAACTCAATAACGCTTAACAATAACACGATAACCGTTTGAAGTTCCTATGCTCACCGATCCGTGGAGGGCTTGCGTGACGAAGTAATTGGCGGCAAGGAGACCTGCAGCTCCAAGAGTCGAACAAAGAGCACAGGCAGCCGCAGCACAGGCGGGCGACTCGGCGGGCGCCAGATCGGCGATGGCTGCCAGGGCACCCGCAGGCGCAGTCCCGCTTACCAGCAGCGCAGCAATACCCAGCCAAGCTGCCCCGAGCGCCTGGCAGCCTGCGTAGCCCGCGACGAACAATAACGCTGCTGGTATGAAGTGTGCTAGATATAAAAAAATTTTCAATTTTAATTAAAATTCACAATTGGCGTATATATGCAAGTTATGCAGTTCATGCCAGTGTGGTATTTATAAATAAATTATTAACTTCTTCCACTAAAGGTACTCTAAATATCGCTTAGCTTTTTTAATTTTAAATAGATCATAGTATGCAAAATCTCAACTTCTTTTACACAATATCATAAATATTGGTATATTAAATGTTTTATAATTAATGTATTCTAATTACTACTATTATTTTCTGGTAAGATATAGTCTTTCAGATGTATGGTTTCTTTATAAAATGAAGTTTTTTTCAAGCAAGAGACATTTAATTGAACTTAATAAAGTAATCTATCATTATATTTTGCTTATACGGTTTCGCGTTTTCACACGCCTTATTCACACAATCCGCCGGAGTCGGCGCTTATTACTTACTATGATTACTTAACTCGAGTGAAAATAAAGGAAAAGTTGCCCAAAGTATTCCGGCAACAGTAGTTTGATATTTTTCAAGCGGTTGTATTCAAAAGTAAAAGTAGAAAACTAAAACTTAAAATAAATAATGCGCTTAATTTCAATAATTCTTTGCGGTTTTGTTGAATAAAATTATTATAAGAAAAAAAAATATAGATATCTTTATGGCAATTTATCAAATATTAAAGTTTTTTAAAAATTATGAAAATAAATTTTAATGATTTATTTAATTTCATTGTCTTTATCATTTAAAAATGCGCATACTATTCCTTCCTAAAAATCTAAAAATCGCTAAAAATACAAATACTTATCAATAAAATAAACTAAAAGGATCGCCCCCTGCATACCTTGTTTCGCTCAAGGCATCAAACCCCCACTGTCTATGTACAAAATTTGTTTTTACATGTAAGATCCTTACGCGTTGGAAAAAATCTGCAGGAAATTTCTGCAAACATCTTTATAAGAAACTTTGCAGAAGTACCTGCTAGAAATTTCTACAAAGTTTCCATCTAAAAAAAATTTTGCAGAAATTCCTGCAGAAAATATTTCATATTTGTACAACAAAAATTAATAATATTTTTATTAACATAAAAAAGTCAAAGCAGATGACTAAAACGCTTAAAATGGGTGCTATCGTGTGGATCGTGACCCTACCTCAAGCAAACTCTCACGCAAAAAACTTATTGAAAAACCAATTCTTCGAGCAGGAACTACCTTGAGTAATGTACTTATAACAGAGCATTAATTTTTATACACAAACATGAAATTGAAAGTATATTTACATTACAATTAGTGCATCCACAGAAAAATTGATATAGTTTTTATAGTTAATATATACAATTTTATACACATTTACATTTAATTTTAATTACGTTTACTTTAAATTTCATTATCAATATTAAGCTTTTCAAAGTGCCTCCTTAAAATTTGTTTCCTCCACATGAAATAAAATATTACTACATTTTTACAGTATCAATTTTTTATAAATTTTCAACTCCATCCAAATCGATGAAACTATGATTTTTTTCTACTAATACCAGAATTAATAAATTACTTTTTATTATTATTTATATTATAGATTTATTAATTGCAAACAACCATCGTTATAATGTAAAATTCAACTTTAATTTGATAATTAAAATAAAATTTGTGTTTAGACGTGAGGTGGTATAAATATTTATAATATGAAAGAAAAATTGCAAAAGTATACATTATTTATAGTTTCTCACAAAGAATTATTATGCGGTATAAAATTTACTTTACTAGGTGAAATGAAAATGTCGTAATTGGATTACCGGTATATACAACGAGTTTCCTTGCAGTGGTTGTAGATACAATTTTTGATTCTCTCACATGATCAACGAGTAAACCACAGGTGAGCGCTGCCATAAAGTGTCCAATGTGCGGCAGAGTTGTTAGTACAGAGTCCTACATTAAGAAAATGATATAGTTACATTTAGCCAATTTAAAAGATCGCATTCACAAGGTTGAACTATCAATTGTATTCTTATGTAAATTTGGATTGTGTTAAACGTTGCGTTTTCTGATGGTTATAAGAACTCGCCTTCAGCACCCTCGCGCGCAGCTGAATTTGAATTAAGTTATACCAGTAATCTAGTCGCCAACGAATAGAGTTTTAGTACCCTTATTTGACAGAATAAACTGTATATTTTTTAGAAAATCTTGAATATTTATAAATTCATTATAACTAAAATAATGCAACTTCTAAGAAAATTTCATTTTCATCACAGAAAGTAAAAATAAAATTTTCATCGTTTTGTCAAGATATCGGAAAGATAAACTTTTTAATTTTCCACATTGTATGTTATTTTTTTTATGTTTAAATTCTTCTAGAAAAAGAAAATATTTATTTATTTTATAATATAATAGATTAAAACCTCTAGAATAAAAGTTTAAGAACTTCGCTTATTCATCAAATTTTTTTTTTAATTTTCTGTTGACACAATAATTAAGTACCTTTATTTTTAATTTTATATGTGCTATTTCATTGAAAAATGTTTATATAGTTATACGTAAGCTACTTATGCATATTAAAATTTCATTATATTTATGAATTCTTTTATAAACGAGGCAAATATTAGAACAGGAGATGTATATTTACATTAGCCGTAGAGAATCCATAAATGAGTTTCAGATACTTTGTCATACCAAGAGCGAGAGTAGCATCGCCCCATTGGTTACCCATTGTAGCAACGGCTGACGCCCAGACGGGAACGGATCTGAGTAACTTTCCCCATGGTATTACGGCCGCCTGTTGTTATAAGTCCAAATGCGTATTAATAACGATAACGACAAGAAAGTACCGTTAGATCATATTGTTGAAATACTACAATTTACGAAACTTATAATTTTTGGACATGAGTTTTCTTTTCCATAATCCTTCTGAGATTTAAATTCAAACCATAAAACAAATATTTTCTGATTTAAAATATATTGCAATATCATCTTAAATATCAGAATAACCAAGTTTAATATATTATCTCCATATCGGAGCTAAGAAGATAAAGATTAATGAATTATATTTGAAATACCTAGAGATAGTATGAAAAAAACATTATATTTCTTAAGCGGTCAAAAGTAAAATACTTTGGAATAAATAAAATTCAATCGTAATATTTCAATGTTCAAAGAAATAACGGAAAATAAATGTCAAATGCTGATTTGTTAATTAAATAATTTGAAGACGTGCCTTACATTAGTATCGTGCTGATAAGACCTTGGGCTGTCTTTGACAAAGCGACCGAACGGGAAATACCAACACAATGCCAGTATCGTGAGACCGTAGCACAGTGAATCTCTGCCGAAAGCCCGTACAGCCGCGGTCCCAAGCCACCCAGTCAAACAATAACCTACACTTACAGCTGGAAAATAAATTTTTAATTATGCAACATCGGATTACTAAATCACGTTGTTGATCACAATAGCATTTCGTCGTTTTCTTACCTGCGTAACAACTGAAATACCAACTTCTATGAGTACTTTTGAACCACGTCATGGCAAGCATATGAGCAGCGGGCATTGTTGCTCCCTAAAAACAATAAATTTTAATAGCATTTTATAGACTCTTTTGTTATTAACATAATTTCAAAGTATTGGCAAATTATTAACAAATTATTACATTATCTCAAATATATAAATCATAGATGCTATATTACGATCGAATTGGAGATGTCGTTATGAACAAGAAAATTTTATGATGTTTTATAAGATATTTTTAATTCTTTTATCTAAGTATTGTTTGCAATGTAAATATTAGTCACGTCTGATGTCTCGAACGGTACTGATAACTCAATTATAATTTTCGTCTTCAAAACTCGATTTTCCCCAATTTTTTGATGGCATGTTTTTTTTTTATTGTAGTATTCAAGTAAAAATAACATTATAAAATAACATAATGATATAATGTTTGCATCAAATGAAACATAAACTTACGGTACAAAGCCCTTGGAACAATCTTAGCGCTACGTGAGATGGTCCCCTCCAAGCTGCAGGCACCAGTAATGAAGCCAGACAGGCGCTCAGTACTGCCCTGGAGAAAACCATCGAAGGTCCAGATCTACCCCATACTAGACAACCACCGAGTATCGGTCCGGCCAACTGTCCCCAAAGGAAAGCTTCACGCATTATCGACTCGGCACGTTCCTCTTGTGAAAATTCCATAAGAATCACCTCGTGGTCTTCTGTACGATTGCGGCTCGAGATGTTGACGAGCATGTCGCAATGCCAGGATGTGTCGATGATTGCATGGTTATCCTCTTGGTTCGCAAGGAGTGCCACCGAGGAGCTTGTTTCGACGGCTCCACATAGTGCGAAACCAACTGCTACGAGAGACGCGACTATGTGCCGAGCCCGGACTGCCGCTATAAATGACACATCAACCTAGTTTTTATTTTTGCCAGAAGGAATATTGTAACCAAAATTTAATGGATTATATTATATGATTTGCTATGCATTATAAACATATTTATATTTTAATTAAGATTATTAAAAAAATATCTGATCATTTTAATTTTAATTACATTTGTACCAATAATAGAATGTGAAATAATAAAAACACCTCTCAAAAATAAAATAAAAATTGTCATTTGTAAATATTCCATATAATTATTTATCGCAATTCTAACGCTAAAAACTAACCTTTGTCAGGGATGATATAGCCATAATATCCTTAATTGTTCGAAAATTTATTCGATTAAAATATTCTACGTAAAAAGATACATTATTCAAGTACCGAGAAGGCATAATAATACGCTTAAAGTGCTGGTAATTTTTGCAATTTGCATACTTTTATGTGTTTTCGATGCTTCACTTTAAAACTATTAAGTCCGCGCGCGCATGCGTATGTGTTTGTGTTTGGGTAAGTGTGTATATATTTCATACATTTCTGCCATCGAAAAAGAAACATAAATTATTAAATCTTTCTTTTGTTTGTGTCTTCAACATAGAAAAGTAAAATGGTCATACACTTTGTTAGAGGTACTTCACTTATTTGGAATCGCACTGTTAATGTATCAGAAGAGAATCGAAAAATTAAATCAAGAGTATTTTATCTCGCAAAAAGTAGCAAAAGCTCAAACCTTCATCACACAGGTACACATATCCGTATCTATATAGAAATACTTCGCCGCACTAATATTTCATTATGTCCATATACTCACACTCAGAATCCTAATAATAATCCAAAAATAACTAAACACATGCGACTAACCTCGCACCTCCTTGGCCGCCTGCTTGATCTGAACGCTGCCGCGCTTGACCAAATGACGTGCACTACCCCTCTTGACAAACTCGGTCATTTCGCGAGTGCGTTCGGCAAACGCAAAAGTGCGTTTGAACTTTGATTCAGCGCTTCTACCAAATACATAAGTACATTCCTCGCGATCGTCGTTGTCGCGATGATTCTTTGCCGCAGCAGCTGTGTTGCCTTATCTGGCGGCGTTATCGTTTTACCGTCGCCGTATTCATTTCTCTAACGACTCATAGGGACCGCATATTATAAATTCAAGTGACGAAGGTGATGGAAGTGTGCGATGTGTGCGAGTGGCCTCGACTTTGCCACGCATACGCGGTAAAGCAGAGTAAATAGCAGGCGCAAGTAAAGAAGGTAATGCACATGACAGGAGTAGATTTGTATTTTGTTCGATTACCGGAACATAAAATCATATATTCTCTTTGAGATAACCTACTTTATGATTGGATATTTAAAAATGTTAAATATTTATAAAAATGTAACTGTTATTATTTAGTTGAGTTATTTTTTTATTTTCAATATCATTATGATGTAAGTCTTTTATTATGTAGGTATTGTATCTCATTCATCCATTGATACAATAATATGTTTCTTTTGTTTTCGAATAATACTTAATTAAGTAGCTCTAAAAGGTGTATTTTGAGCGATGAAATTTTCTTCAATCAAAAATATACATTTGTTTTTACCAATAAAGGCAACTTTAATTTTTTTTATCTATCACTCATCTCTAATATTAACACCCATTTTTTATATTAAAAATTCACTTTTTTAATATTTTTATTATGATCTTGCAGTGTTAATGCTGTCGTAAGAGCTTTCTAATAGTCAGTTAAGAACTAAAATATCAAGTATACAGGTACGTGTCAAAGATACACAAAAAATATTCCTAAAATTAAATTTTAGTTATTAGAAAATGTTTAAAAAAATAAACTTAATGTTTTAGGAATATATTTATTAATGTTGAAAAAGATACGTGTTGTGTTGTTTTTTCGGGTTGCAAAACGTAACCACAATAGCTTCTTTTCTTGTATTATTTTTTGCAAAGCAATGATTCAAAGTTTAAGGAGCTCGTAGCGTGCGAAAAAAAATTTGTGTAAATAAAAATGTTAACATGTTTTCATCAAGAAAATCAAGTGCTAGAAACTATATTTCACAGATGTTTTTGCTGGTATTATACGCATTTGTTTAGCCTGACAAAGACGATAGAAGTTGATGCGGTTTGAAAAAAGTGATAAATTCAAGAGACATAATTAAAATAATTTGAATGTTCTACAATTTATAAGACTAAAAGAATGTATCAATCATTTTAATACTCAACATATATAATTTCAGTAGATTCATTACTTTTCGGACAAAGTCGTCGGAGTCCTATTTCTGAATCCCCCCAAAGTTTTTTCCCTAAAAGTATATTAAAAAAAGAACTTTCGTTAAGTGTCAGCTCATAAGGAGTCATAGAACATAACGTAGGATTTTTTAAAGTTTCAAAAACTGCATAGAATAGGACATTTTTAATAATTTTTCGTGAGCCTTCTATTTAATGTTTTGAAGCGTTCAACACGACATTTTTTCATCGTTCTATTAATTTTAAAGTTACATTTTTCTGGTTCTAATATATTTGTTGGTTACGCTACAGACGTAAAATCATAAATATCAAATGTTTTTTCACCACTTTCAAAAAACTGCCATTTCTTCAAATCAAAAGTTAGTTTCACAAATTAAACTTTTTGTCTTCAAAAAAGATTAAAATGATTTTTTGGTTTTTTAAATTGTGTCATCCCAAAGCCGAGTTCCAGTCATTTGAATACCATTATTTTTTTTAAATATCACTTTTATGGTGCTGTAATTCGCTTCTATATCAATTTTGGCTCTCAATTTTGTGAAAATACTCTTCATTTTATACATCGATCGAATCGATTTCTCAAATTCTATTTTTGGAAATATAACTTGCGTTCAAAGATATGACTTTTTTCGATGTTTATTTCCTATGTATTGTTATATGCAGAGGGTCTCTCCAGTTAAATTGAGTACGATGCTCTTCTCTGAGATTAGCAAAAAAACATCACCATATTTGAATATCAGAAGCAAATAAGATTTCACTATATAAATTCGCATTTTTCTCCTTCGTGCTACCATAGTCTCAACTGTATTTTACAGATGATGAAAATCTGAAAAATTAATGTCAATAATTCACAAAAAAAAAAAAATCAACTTGATTCTTCTTACAATTATTCTATGTTATTTTGATGGTTAAGAAAATTATTCAAATGTTTAATTTTTTTAATTTTGCATCACACGTTATTATAAAAAGAGGTTATGGTAAACTATAAGAGGAAAAGTATGAATTTAAATACAGAGATCCTATTTTTTCTAATGTCCAAATATATGGTTTAATGTTTTTTTTTCAATCTCAGAAGGGAGCTTTTCACCATACTCAACGGAAGCGACTTCCATTTTCTTTTATGCAAGTGGTTAATTCACCAACACCGGGTCGCCCTAACGTTCGAACCCGAGGAGTTGAATAGAACTGTCAATATTTATGTGAAATATAAAATAAAAAAATAAAAAATTATGATAATAATTGTTTTCAAACAATATACCTGGTAGGCTTTAATATTAGTTTATTCAAGTTTATTCAATTAAGAGACTTTTTCATATATTTCAATCAATTTGGAACCAGTTTAGCTTTAAAAAATCTCCTCCTTGGATTGAAAACCTGATATAATTAACTATTAATATATAAATTATAATAAATATTTAAACGTAAATTAATTTTTTATCTTAAAACTTAGCTTAATTTTTTAGATTAAGTATTTCTTTATGTGCTTAATTTATACTACATTATTTTAAATGTCTACCTATATTACGGATGATAGGAAGATAAGATATTAAACTGTATTTTTTCACCTTAAAATGTTTCGTTTTATCATTAAATTTTTTCTTGACACGACTCCTCCTGATGATAATTTTTTTTAAATAGAAACCATAACATCTCTATGAGTTTCCAATGTTACAAATAATTGACACTCAGTGTATTGTTTGTTTTATTTATGTCACTTGACCGAATGTTACCTGCGTGCTCTTTCGATAAGTCTTTAAGCTTTTGAATTTCTTGATCATCCTTCATTTTCTCATATGAATGAAGGAACAAAAATCCTATAATCGGTAGCACTAATAACAAAGCACAATTTACGACGCACACTTCCGCAAGTCACGAGTAACACAGGGATAACTTAGTGGCATATCGTTCGATCGTCTAGTCGCGTAACGTTGTGTGCCCAGAAGTATCATGTCTTCAGGTTGTACGTAAGCGCATCGGATCTTATCGTTGACGCATGGATTTTATTATCTCAGGTACCAATGTCGCCGCTTGTCTCGTTACCTCCTTTTTTCTCTATATTTTCATCGGCCACAAATAAAGATGTCGGATCAATAAACATACTCTCAAGCCTTTATCATGTACAATATATTTTTATAGTCTAAAGCGATTTCGTGCATACTACGCGGATAAAGTTATTTCAGAAGATTAGCGGAATTGTAACACCTAGTAGTTCAAGTGTATAATACATAACTGTTTAGAAGGGCACAATAATAAAGTATAATCGTAGTTCGGTAATGTAAGTATGCAATGTGTTAATGTAAAAATAGATTGCTACTCTCAGACGTCACGTATGTGATATCCAATGATTATATGTATATTAAAATTAATAACAAATCTTATTTGATAATTATATAATTTTAGTGACAAGCATTTGAATTATGAACATATGTTTTCAATTTATCTGGAAATATAATTACTCAAAAATATTTTGATTTTTAAGGTGATTAATCAAATTACGCGACAAATAGTTTTGTTTTCTTGTGTTGTTTTAGTAAACTGTATCAGTGAAATTTCTCATTTTACGAGTGTTCATCATTGTACACCCATTTACTTAGAAATCCCACGACAACAAATCTGTGACTTTATTTTGAATCTTATCTTTTGATCTTATCAGAGAGCGTTTCTTAAAAAATGTATCTATTCTTTAGGTTGTGAAAATTATGGTAATTTACAATAAAATTTTCCTAATTTGAATAGTTGTAGTGGAACGTGGATGAAAATAAAAAAATCAAAGACGGTCATTTTGTACCTTAACTGTTTGACAAATTTTTGTTTAATAAACATATGTGAATAAATCTATAATACTTTTGACTATTGCTGCCTATTAATGATTGTTTTTATAACATAAATGAACGAAGACATCTTTGACATTAAAATGAAAAGTTTGTGATCGCATTTTCTTGTGTAATAAATTACTTCAGTATAGTTATTAATATTAGTAATAAACACGGTATTGAGGTTACCTCAAGAGAATATTAATGATATAAATATCGTGGAGTGTTTCACAGTACGGATCATCTATACATAGCGTGTCTTGTTTCTGATCAAAAAATTGTGACGAGGTGTAAAGTTCTATTTACTTAAATTCGTCCAAATTTCCAGTATGTAAGGGTCTTTAATCTACTTCCTGTGATTAACGTATATTATTTACGTGCTACATTAAACAATTTAGTAAATTGTTACTCATACACAAACTATAAATTTTCATTATAATTACATTAATACACATGTTGGAATCACTTCTGAGGATAATGATATATCCTGTTTCAATTATTTAGTTCTACAAAATATTTTAGTATTTACCTAGTAGCATAGCAATTTTTTCGAATTATATAGTTGCAGTTTTCCGATTAATTTCGAAAGCAACATTATATGCAACTGTAAAACGTATGTTACTTTAATCTTTTACAAGTGTACCTCTAACTTCGCGAGCAGCATGCCTCAACTGTACGCTTCCACGTTTGAGGCGCACGAGCGCTGCCATGGTCGTAAGATTGACAGTCGCACCGATTGGGTTTTCGCTGGCTGACGGAGGCATCGCCATAAATGTGGGCAGCACTGCATCGCCGACAACAAACTCTATTCAATCGAGGTGTATTCAACAACTGTAACAAGCGATGTTAACGTTCCCAATACAATCACATATCGAACAGTTCCTCGTGGCCGTTGCGCGTACTGTCCAACGGGCGCGAACACGAATCAGGCACTGGAGGCAAACTAGATCAATTTGTCGAGTGCGGGTCACTCAAGCTCTCCGATGTATGATGGTGCTACTCTTTTACCCCTCCTGTCTCGGTTTAACTTTCTGTGTGGTGGCATCGTCATCCTCGCCATCATAGAGTGCGCGCGCTTGAGCGAGTGAATGAACGTCTCCGTTAACGAGACTTGATACAATAAGTACCTATGGCTCTCTCGCGGTCAGCCTTGAAACACCGAGCACGTAGCGAGCTCCGAGATCCGATGTGCAAGTAACGCCTACTTTGCTCCAGGAGAAAGAGAGACACATTGCAGCTAATGCTTCTTTTACGTTTACGTGGGAAATTCTATAGATCGAAGCTGTATTCATACTGGTAGAAGTCCAAAGAGAAAAGGAAACAACAGTTTATGAGTCTACGATCGGTCAAGCGT